>VZTI01001386.1:6145-54282 GCA_013397865.1 Struthidea cinerea | reverse complement strand
GATTTCCACTGGGGCCCTGAACAGCAACAAGCCTTCACCCAGATCAAGCAAGAAATCCTTTAAAAGAGAGGGAGATGAAAGGCTGGGAAACCCCGTCTCCTCCTCTTCTAACAAACTAGTACTTCAAACAAGCCTAGGGACCAGAAAAACATTAGTACATCAAGCCAGAGAGACATTATGAACTCAATCAGCATGGTGACTACTTTACCCCAACACAAAGGGTAATTAATTCAAACCAAAATGTAATTAATACAGGGGTTTTTTCACTTTCCTTCGAGCCCCACATTTGGTGCCAAATTTTATTTGTCCTAGTTTGGACAAATTTGGAGGAAAAATATCCTCTGATAGAAGTCAGGTTACAACCACCCCTCCCCCACCAGGTTCGGGGAAAAAAAAAATTCTTCCAAGGAAAGTTAAAGAGATAAAAGCTGTTTATTTAACAAACACACAGGAAGAGGATAATAATGCTAAATAATAAAATTTCTCGCTGTGGAGAGAAAACTGGGAAGATTTCAGAGTCCTTCTGTAGGTGTGGTCTCTCTCCCCCTCGGAGCTGGGTTGGTGAGGGCCCACCCCACCAGGCCTCTGGGAAAATTCTCCTGATGTGTTCAGATGTTGTTGAAACCATCCAGAAGAGAAGAAGAAACAACCAAAATCCCAGGAAAACAAAGTTGAACTCTCAGTCTCCCACCAGAAAAGAAAAAGAGCCAAAAAGCTGGCTGAAAAGACTCAAGGGTGTTTTTCCCCCCCATTGCTCTCGCTGCCACAAGCAGAGGAGTGTATCTTGGTGTCCTTGAAACAACTGCTTTGAAAAGTTCGTTCAGTTTTTTTTCCTCTGTCCCCTCTCAGGCTCAGTTTAAAGGCACAGAAAAGATTGGTGGGCATAGAGTAGCGATATTGAGGGGATACATAGAGGGGATACACATCATAAAGTCAGCCCAAGACAGGAAGAAATGGGGAAAGGGAGGCAAGATCTGGAAGACCCTTGCTCTGGGCTTCAGCCTGGCATCTTCAAAAACTTAAGGGGAAAAAAAGTAATGCGGATCTTTCCAAATGATGAGCCCCTAATGCCTTGGTCCACATTGCTCCGTTCAATTAACATCTCTGGAAGTAAGATGCAATGCTCTGTACTCAGTCCATACTTGTCTGCTTGGAGTAATGGCTCCCATTTGTGCCACAACATCTGATGATGGTGGTGTTCCAATAGCCTAGACTCGCATTAGGAACTTCTAGCAATAATTCACAAAAGCTGCATGTATTAAACTAACCTTCAACCTTAATGGCTTTAATAGGGTACACATCAGTACAGAAGCTGTAACTAATACTGGATTGCTCCAAGAAATATTACGGGATGTGGGTGAAGTCTCTCATTTACTGAACATATTCTATTAAATCACTTGTAACTCTACACAGATGCAATTTAAAGTATTATAAAAATATTTACCTATTTCAGCTAATTTCTCATTGTCAACCTCAGACATGTTTTCCCTGAGGAATAAGTCTATGCAAACCTTGCAAACAGATTCTTGAAGGATGAAATGATCCTTGGGTCAGCCCTACAAAAATAAACAAAGGAAGTGATCATCACAATGTGGCACATTTTATGCACTACACAAATAGCAAAAGAAAACAAAAAACTCACCCCAGAAATCTTACTGCCCAGTTGTTGTATAGGAAAAACCTCATTGACCTTTGGCTACCATTTTCTTCCAAGAGTGTTATAAAAGGATTTTAAAACTGCAGTCTAAAAAAAAGCTATGAATTAATAATATAGAGTTTGAACAGACTGACCTTTTTTTATTTCAGGGGGGTTGTTCCTCAAAGTACTTGAATATTACACTACTTTAATGACAAATATCAGAATTTCTGACTAATTCACTCCTGAAAACAGCTTAAAACTTAATTTTTTCTTCATGTAGATGTTGATATATACACTCCGTACCCTCACACCAGGTCACTTTACTACAGCAATTCTAAGTTTTATATACCTCATATTTCACATGAAAGAGATCATGAAAATTTCAAGAGTTAACATATAAAAAACCTAAAAAAACCCCAGCAGTTCCTGTGTGTAATCACTGCTTTTTGTCAAAGCTTTGTGCTTAGCAAACAGAATACTAAGGAGCACATTCAAAATTATAATCAGGACCAAAAAACAGTATTTAGAGGATCTGTTTCCCCAACCAGCTGCTCCAAAAAGCAAAATGAATACTTCCAAATTAGTACTTCCCTTACATTAAAAACCCAGACTCAGGTGTGGAGGTGAGAAAGAAATTGAGCTTTTAGGTCTCTCCTTTGAATTTCATTTACCCCCTTCGTTTATATCAGTTTGGTATCATCTGAACATGTTAACTAAAAACAAAATGGGCAAATTCATGGCCTCGTGATTGAAAAAAGGCATACACAAGCATGTTCTCCTCTGCCAAGACATTAGATTTTGTATTGCTCCTTCAAATCACTCAAACTGGGAAATTATTTTGGACCAAAAAAAGTCCAGACAGTTTGCCTGCTTGCTGCAGGTTCTACCACTTAGAAAATTTTCATAAACTTACCAATTATTTTGTAACAATCTTACTTGTTCCTTGCTGAAAATAATTAGCTCCACTTACAGGAAACTCAATTTAAAAGTCCATACACACAGGGGAAAGTCCCATTAAGTTCAAAAAAGAACATTATTCCATTTCTCACTGAGCACTGATATTCTTTTAAAAAAAGGCACTTCTGGGTCAGATTCATATTACTATTAAAAATGCATAGTGGTTGATGGTCCAATGAGTACTTAATTTTTATTATTGATAGATATTGATATTTAGATATTTCTAAGACTAACAGCAACTGATGTGATAATGTATTTTTTTAGCAATTAATCTGTAGCAGGTATTGTAGATTATTTAGTGAGATGGTTCGCTCATAAGTACTTGGTATATTTTCTGCTTAACTGCACCTGTGATGGTCAGAAATAAATGATACATAAATAACTACTTTGAATGAACAAAATTTAAAAGTGTTTATGAAGCCAAGCTGCAAAATAAGGAAATGAGGCTAAAATAAGGAAAGTTGACTTCTTCTATCTTATCTGAACATTTTCTCACGACATTTTTTCCTAAACAAAATGTTTACATTTTGTAGGAATGTAAGGACTTGGAGAAGTTTTCAAGGACCTGTGAATTAGTACTTTCAGAATAAACAAAGCCAATGTTCAAAATATATGAGCTTCATGGACTTCATCTCAACCAAGTATTTCCAAAAGTTCTTACAAGGAAATGGGGTTTTACCTTTCTTCTGAACTACCTATTTACATCAGGCCTTTCCAGTCTATTGAATTTAAACCATAAACCATGAATGAAATCATAAGTCATAAAAATTAGGCTGTATCTTTGACACCAGCATGCTTTTCAGATGACATGAGTAATGAAGGTCTCAATAAATTTATAGAAGAAGGAAAAAAGCCATCTCCTCCTGCCCCTGCTTGAAGGAAAAAAATAAATACAATCCTTCAATACATAGCATGGGACAAAATACAGCTTCTCCTTCATATTAATCACTAATGGTAGTAGTTAGAAGTAGTGGCTCGGTCTAGAGAGTGCAGATTTAAGTCTCCTCCGAAACCTGCTGAAAAACATCTGGCTTTTCAACAGCAAAGTTACTGTACAAGTGAGAGCAACTATGATAGCGTTAAAACATTTACAAATGTTTAACACAAAAAGTTACTGGGAAGCTAGAAATTATTTACATGGAATCAAAGAATAAGGGAAGTGGGGAAGAAGCCATCTGCCTGGTTTTCAGCTTACTATTCCCTTGGGGCTACAATTAGAAAGTTTCCAGTTAGGAGACAAACTTAGTGCAGCACCCTCAGAAACTGATTTCCTGTTGACCACAGCATTCTCTGTTCCTGGGAGATAACATAATCTCCTTAACAGTGTTCCCATGCCACATACCACTGTTTCTAGTAAAGTCTCAGATTTAGTGCCTTCCCCAAACTCACCTCACCAGAAAGGTAATTAAAACAAAAAGCCCTGGAAAGAGCCAAACTACAAGCCTTTTATTAACAATGGAAAATCGGAAGTATTTTACAAAATATCATAGACTGCGTTCCTCCAGAGGCAAGGTTATTACTTACTGACATCCCTAAAGGAGTATTACTTCAGCGGAAATGAAGGCAGTCGCACACAGAACTGCCTGGTAATGAACTCCCATCTACAGAGAGTCCAAACAAAGGCAAGAGATTCCTCCAACATTTGTCAAGGCACAGGCGTCTTTGATGCCTATGCTTTTTGTTCACTCAGCTGTCAGATATGTTCTTCTTCAAACGTAAATAGTGTGGTTTCTCTTCATTTTTCTTGCTGATGTTCCTGCCTTCCACTGATATTCTTTGTTATTTTTAAACAGTGTGACACAGCTTACTGTGTAACATCAGTCTACAATTTACATTTTGATAGGATGAGAATTCTGCGCAAAGCCAGTATCTGCTAAGGGGTATCAGATACAAAACCAGGTAAAGGGCTTTCAGGAGATTATTTTATTATTTATAATACTGCAGGAAATTTGCTACGGAGTCTATAAACACAGCAATACATGAGCTGAGCACATAATGTACTCATGAAAAATGTTTTCAAAACATTCTCCTTTTCTTACCCTAGGTTGTCTGCCCTAAATAGTATTTTTCCACAGTGTATTTCCTACACAATGTCTACCAAACCCCAAGTCTATATTTCTCATTATCAGTTGGTTTCAGCTGTTTGGTATAGTTTATTTTCATATTCTTTACTGACCTGCCATTCTTTGTTGGCAATAGATTGGTGAAAATCAGCAAATAGACACTGAGACTGACAGCAAGAGCGCACACACAGGGCTCTGGTTCTTTGGGCCTCTCTCTGCTAAAATAATTTGACAATTTGAAAAAAAAAACCAAAGAATTTGAATGCTGATGCCACACAGGTTGGTAAGTTAATATTTACAATTAAAGAATTATTATTTTGAAAAGTTCAATGCAAGTTTACGAAAGTTTATAGTACTATGTATGGATATGTCAATCAAATTTAAAAGCATAATCACTATTATTCACTGCAACTATATAAATTGATGACCATATCACTGAGCACAGAAAAATGTCATGCTAATATTTAAAGGAAAATATTAGAAATATTCCTGAAACTGTTTAGCATTTATTGTGTGCATAAAATATAACACTGTTTGAGTTCTTACATGTTACATTGACATCTCTGTTCTTTCAGAATTAATAAAATCAGTAAAAAATTCATAATCGTTAAAACTGCCAGTTCCCCATACAAAATAACACTGTGCTATTTAGTATCACTACTCTGTCCCAGAAATAGTACAAAAACTTACCTGGTTTTAAGGCTAACATGAAAAAATATTATGTTAAAATGGAAGAGAAAAAGGTAAAAACTAAATTCATATGGCCTTAAAAACAATCCAAATATTTTATTCTTTCTATATCACACTAGTTTAGGGGATTTTGAGCCTCTTTTCATAGAATGATCAGAGAAGGAGCACACACAAAATTCCTCAATGGATTGAGGCACAGCCTTGAAAATCAGAAAAAAAGGAAGACTGTCTCCCTGTCAAGAGCATCTGTACTCTATCCTACCAAGTTCTACACTGATCAAACAGTGCTGATTTCTCTGAAAGCAATTTTCTACTGGGCTCATCCATTCCATTTTAACTTGGACAACAGGTGAGCAGTGTTTACTCAGTGATGGTATATATTGTCCTACACTTAGAAGCCCAAGTTCATGCAGTTGGGTCTTTTCAGTGCTTATTCCACATCATAGAATCACAGACTGGTGTGGGTTGAAAGAAACCTTAAAGAGCATCTCATCCCACCCCCTGCCATGGGCAGGGACACCTGCCACTAGACCAGGTTGCTCCAAGCCCCATCCAACCTGGCCTTAGACACAGCTTCTCTTTGTGAGAGCCTCACCACCCTCACAGGGAAGAATTTCATGATGACACTCACTTGATGAAACATTTTTCTACAGTTACACCATATGTCCAACCTCAAAGTACATTGCACCTTGCCTGCCTTTATAAAGCTTGTGATCACTGTTGCAGGACTGGAGCAGGTAAAGAAATCTTAAACCTTGACTCCCCATCACCAATTTTCCTCTACTGGAAAACTTGTGATACACTGTCATTTCACTGACTACAAAATATGTGAGCACAGTCTCTTCCCCGTACCCCCTGTCATACCTTTTCTGCTGGAAGGAGTCAAAAATCTATTTATGGGAAAGAATTAAGCATGTCAGAGTGAAATAAAAAGTGCTTCTCTACTGCATATAAATACCTGTATGTATCAGACATTCTCGGTTCTGAAAGCACTAAAGTAAAGGGACTATTGCTAGCCATTACTAGCAAAGAGGTTTTGGAAATACTTTTTTGTTGTCTGAAACAGTGCAGATATTTTATCACATCCACTTGTTCATCTAGCACAGTACAAGCACATGAGGTAAAAAAAAAGTGACTAATGTATAACCAATTGAAAGAAAGCCTTGTAAACTTGCTCTATCATTAGGACAAAATTATCTGAATATGGATAAGTGGCTGCAATACAATATACTACACCATTTTTTGGATTCAGCATAACTGGTTATTGACTAAACAAAAATTACTATAATGTAATCATAATAAACACTAATGATTAGTCATCTATGGAACTTGCTTCCAAATTAATACACTGTAGTACAGACTAATGTGGCAGAATTATGTTGGGCTGAACTCACATTTAACTAGCTTCCATCCCAAGGGATTACATACTTTCAGTTGCAGACAAGTATATTTTTAAGATTGTGGGTTTTAATTAAATTCCTCTGACAAGTTACTGGACAAAATGTTGGTGTATTGTGTAAAAAGGGTTCTTTTAATTGCATAATTATTCACTGGGGATTCTTCTGCCTGGAATAAATTAGGGCTTTTAAAATAAATTCATATTCTTCTTATATTTAAGCAACACAGGTCAAGGTTTCTAGTTCTTGCCAAAATACCCAGGTTTACCATCATCCCTTCCACCTCCAAGCTGCACAAAACAAAACAGTATTGTAAAGTACTGGAGTTCCAAAAGCCATTTTATATGGTGATTGTTGGGGTGTCCTGGCAAACCTGCCAGCCTAGGGCTCGGAGGGACAGAGCTGCACCTGGAAAATCCCCCTCGGTTAATGTTCCCTCTATACAAATGTGTATTGGTTCCCCCCGGTTTTCCCTCCCCCCCGCCGGTGCCAAGGGTTTTGGGCTGGCCCCGGGTTCCTTCCCTTCCCATTGGCTGTTGCTGTAAGCCCCACCCCCACCCCGGGACCCTGGGGAAAGCCAGGAGCTCCCAGGTCAGTCTGCTGAAGGGGATGGAGGAAAAAACTCCTCTAGCCACCTCCAGCATCTCTGTTCTCGCCTTCCTTTGTTCTCGGGGTCCAACCAAACCTCCTGTGGACGCAGCTGCATCGCCTAGAGAGCTCCGCAGCCAGATAAGGGAAAATCGCAGCCAGAAAGGGAAAATCACAGATAGCATGGCCGGCTTTTAAAACGTGTGGTCTAAGCTCTGCTGCTTTGCTGAGCTAATTCGGGATCTCACCCCCGAGCTAGCCAGCCCAGCAGCCAGACAAAGAGACAGGTGATCATATAGCCTATGTTTAGCTATAAATCTCAATTCAAAATCAAGTTAAATGACGATAACAACACCTGTCATCTCACTGTTTATTCATTTGCACTGGACTGTTTCTTAACCAGTGCACTGAAGACCCAGCTAGCTGTTGGTCTGCCCAAACCAATTACTTCTCCATTAACTCACAAGTATTAAGATTAAATATTTGCAAGCTGGCTAATCTGTTATGTTATGATAGCTTGTTGTGCAGGAAATGTAATGCTGTAAAGCATGGAAGTGTTTTACTATAAGAGTTCAATGCACAGTGTCCGTGGAGCTGACAAGGCAGTCAGTGAGTGTTTCACGTAACTCAGTGATTGCTCTGCTGGTGTCAAGGGGCTCAGGAAGGCCCAAACCAGTTCATGTCTTCAATACCAGCCATATAATCCAGCAGCAACAACAGCTGCCTCAACTGTAACCCTGAACCCAAATTCTCCCATAATGCAGTCCATTTTCCCTCTTTTCACATCAGCACATCTCATCCTCAGAATCTTGATTTTTCAGATCATATCCCCCACTAGATTTTTATAGATGCTTTGAAATTACAGCTGAAGAAAATTTCAAAAACAGTTTTATATTTCATCACAAAATCCCAGAATGGTTTGGGTTGGAAAGGACATTAAAGCTCATCTCATCCCACCGCCTGCCATGGGCAGGGACACCTTCCACTAGACCAGGTTGCTCCAAGCCCAGTCCAACACTTGAACACTTCCAGGGTTGGGGCAGACACAGCTTCTTTTGGCAACCTGTGCCAGGGCCTCACCACCCTCACAGGAAAGAACTTCTTCTTAACATCCCATCTAAGCCTACTCTTTGTCAGCTTGAACACATTCTCCCCTTGACCTGTCACTCCAGGCCCTTCTAAATAGTCTCTATCTTTCTTGCTGCCTCCTTCAGGTATTGGAAGGCCACAATTAGGTCATCCCGAAACTTCTCTTCTCCAGGCTGAACAAACCAAATTCCTGCAGCCTTTCCTCATGGGAGAGGTGCTCCACCCCTTGGGTCAACTTGGTGCCTCTTCTGGACTCGCTCCAGCAGCACCATGTCCTTCCTGTGCTGGGACCCCAGAGCTGGAGGCTGCTCTGCAGGTGGGATTTCACAAGCAAGTGGCTTCCACAGTTTGGGACAGCTTCCAAGAGCAGAAGCTCACCTGACATTACAGACTTTCATTAGTAACATTGACCAATACACAGAGTAAGACTGAGATAAAGAATCACATGAAACTCCTGACTCATTGCTTCAATTATTCTATATATTTAATATGTGTGAACACATGAAAGATTATGCATATAGCAAACATAATAATTTTGTACTTTTCTTCAGCCTCACATGACAGATTTAGCTACTGAACAATAATCGTAAAGACAGATGTGTAGACTCTGAACAAAAACACTTTGGTCTTGCCTATTTCTTGTATGTCAGGTAATACATTCTTTCCTAATAATTCAATGCCTTCTTAAAATTAAGAACAGACTCATTAGATTTATATTCTGAATCTTCTCTAGTCCTTCTTAGCTATGTGATAAAAGATACCATGAAGTATTTCAGGATGGAGCATCCAATACACTGGATTCTCAGCATGCTCATTATCATGCATTTATAGACCTTAGATTCACTGGTCTAACAAATCATATGTAATATGTTTTCTTTAACGTTCACACAGAGGTGGCTCTGCAGCTTTTTAGCTGGTAAGCATCTCTGGAAAAATTTTAGTAGACACATGTGTGAGAGGGCAACATCAAGAAAAACAGGAAAAAATACCTATTTCCTTGTAAATAACCTTTAAACTTTTTCCTGCGCATCCCTTTTCACACCTAGTCCAAGTCTCCATGCTCATCAGTGTGAGCCTGGGATGGCCAGTAAAATCCCCACTGAGGGATCGCAAATGCCCGAGAACTCTGTAAGGAGCTTAAGGTCTAGTTTAATTTTTGGTGGGTGGTTTTAAAGTGTCTATCTGCAGAGACCTGTAATATGATGTAAATTGTTACATGTTATCTTCAGTGGGCTGTGCTGTCACCGTGTCTCACTATGTGAGGGAATGTCACCCTATGTCAGAGAACAACTAAGTCCTTCTTGAAGCTCTGATATTCAGCTTTATCACCATGATCCTGCAGCATCATGCCAAGTACTCCCTGATGGTTGTGACCCGTATGGAAGAGGAACCCCAAGGCCTTCTACAGGGTTAATTTCAAAGTTATAAAAAACTAGTGAAATACAATCACTACACAACACACAAGGTCAGCTATAGCCTTTGCTAAGAATTTACAGTTAAAATAAACACTCCCAGAATATATTAATGTGAAAAAAGTATAAGAGATACATTCAGAATGAACGAATTGTAGAAAAAGCCCTTAAGGCAGTTATTGCTGAAGGGCAACAAAGTTACACTGCAGGGGATTTTCTCTACTATGGACAGGACTGGTATCACAGCCTAGTTGGTATCACCTGAATTGCCAAGTCTAAGATTCTATTTTTAGTTCTTCACAACTTTATTAGTGGGTTGAAATTTTCCAACCTCAAAAGCAGCATGCAAGAAAGACAGGAGTTCAGGAAAGGTTACTGCCGCGCTGCCGTGCCTGGCACTGGCTTGGCCTGCGGCCGTGAAGTTCAAAGCCCGCACGTAGTAACAGCGACAAATCAGTTTAAGGTAACTGGGGTTTGCGTGCCCCAGCTCTTTTCTGGCCTGAAAGCCGTTTGCAGCAGGCAGTTCTCAGCGGTTACAAGGCAGTAGCGAAGGCAAAGAGGAAAGAGTCGGAAACTCTGTGGCTGCAGTCCAAGTTTTATTTCTCTGCCCTGTGGGGGCAGAGAGATAGTAGCTTGAAGGGGAGCCAAGCAGAGAGACAGTTTCTTACTCTCTGGGTGCTGGCTTTAAGGGGTTACAAGGTGAGGGAGGTGTAACAGAGCTAGCCAATTAGAAAGTGATGATACATGACAGGAAACCAATAGAGACATCTCAGGGAAGGAACAAATTTAAACTAACTAATAACAGTATAGCTAGAGGGAATTTCAAATCACGCTGACCTGTCCGAGCCTGGGATTGTTGGAGGCTCTGTGACAGGAGAGGAGACGCGGTGTGAGTGGCATTTAAGGGGTGTAAGGTTCTATGCCGCAGATCCTTCTTTTGATCCGCCCTCAGGGACAGAATCTTGCGAGGGGAAATTAACCCATTCAGAGTCACTCACACCGAAGATGGGCTGCACCATAGCAACAGGTTACAAGAAGGCTAAGTGAAAGAAATGGGATTAGAACAAGGTAAGAAGACAAGAGATGAGATATGAGACAAGCTGAATGAGTCCCAACTGGGGATAATAAGCAGAAAATCTGTGTCCACTAATGTAGCTTGAAGTGAAACCTAAGATTGTTCTGTCTCACAATTTTTTTTCTATCAGCACATCAGCTGTTACATCCTCTCACACTGCTTGGCCTCAGAAATACCAACCTACAATCTGTTATTCCATCACACTGAGGTGCAGGAATCCTTACAGCTAATACTGAGAGTCACCTTTGGGATTCAGCCAGTGATGACTTGCACTGGTATCAATGTGCTATTCTACAACAGAATTACGATGTTTGGTATTTTTATTAGAAGTTTATTTATTAATCTAAAGTCACAGAGTTTGTTACAAGAATATCAATGCACTTCCTAAGCCTAGCATGCAAATCTTCAGGAATGCCAGAGATGAGTTTGACTCAACAGTGGGAATTTTAGGTCCGTGTGCATGTGTGCAAAGACATATTTTTAATTACAGGCTCATAACAGGTTGGCTGGTTTTTTCCATGCAATGTCTACTTCAGCTTCTGCACAGAAGAGCATGATCTGAAGAACTGTTCACCTCTACTGAGATGGTTGTTTTTCCCTCTAGTCAAGTAATAGTGGATATAGACATAATGACAAGGCTTGAACAAAAGGCACAGGAGAAAGGATGGTCTCAGACCTAATATGGATGATCTGGAATCCATTTTCACTTCAGCCAACAATTTCCAATTAGAGACTTGGCAAGTCATTAAAGAAAATTCTTCTTTTAGATGAACACTACCTGTAAGTTTGCCAAGAGACGAATCCAAGTAGTATGAACAGAGCAACCCTTCCAGGAGAGCTGATCCTGGCTTGCTCCCCTTGAATGATGGAGCTGCCATGATCCCTGAATGGTGAAAACAGAAATATAATCCTTACTTTTGGAATAGTTTGAAAATATTAAAAAACAGCTTAAAGGAGTACCTATACATATTTGCTTTTCCCCAAAACCAGTTTTATATACACAGAGAGAGGGGTTTTGCTCTTCAAAAACTCTCAGGCTAGGAAACTAGCCTGACATAAAGGACTGAATTGAGAATAAAAGAAAACTGAGTGTAGCCACCAGTCTACAGAAAAAAACAAAACAAAACAAAACAAAACAAAACAAAACAAAACAAAAAAAACGTAACAGCTGGAATTCAGTGCTGAGTGCTTGGCATTGGACATACATAGTTCTTGGTTCTCAGAGGCACCTGCAGCCCCAGTAAATGGCAGCACTCACAGGACTCAAAATTTCTTACAAATGCATGGTTTGACCCATCACATCCCTTATTTGCATGATTAGAGGATTGTTATTTCTTACATGTTTGTCAGCTCATGCTACTGATTCCATCCGCAGTCACTGTCTGTATATGTTGTGAAAATTATTGTCATCGTAGGTCAAAGATTATGCCTCCAAAAGGCAGACTGTGCTGGAGGAGGAGAAAAACTCTCAAGGAACATGGACTGCATCAATATTAAAAAAAAAAAAAAGTGAATTCAGTAATAAACAATGAAAGATTTGGTAAGTATGAACACAGTAAGTCTTCCAGCAGAAGCATAGAAGAAATAATCATTTCTTCCTTAGTTTTTCTTTCCTAGAATGTTCTTATTTCTTAAACCAGATATTGTAAGTCAATGATTAGATTTCATTTTCTTTTTAAAATTCCTTGCATTTTATAACAAAAGAGCTTATTTTAGTTTGGGTTAGGGAAAATATGATGGTTCAACTAAGCTGCTCTTTATTATACTGATAATAGTAACTGCCAGGCTCATCTGATGCAAAGAAAGCTTTTTTAATAATTGTCTTCTTGAAAAGTCACCAACCAAGTTGTCAGTTTTTAAGCTGTCAGGTCTGAACAGTGTATACATAAAACTGAATTTCTGCCTTGTTATGGTAATATCCAGCAGTGTTGCTAAAATAAAGGTCTTCTGGCATTACTTTTAGAACTACTCCACACCTTCATTCCTTTTCATTTTGACAAACTTGCTGATACAAGCTTCCCATCATCAGTGCTTTTACCTACATATTCTAAAGGTTTGGTTTGTTGTTTGTTTGGGGTTTTTTTGGTGGGGGTATCAACTAAAACCAGTAAGATTTTACATTTTCCAAATGTCCAAGATTTTTTATATTTATTTTGTCATTAAAATTTTTATGCTGCCCACATAGCCTGTTTTTCCATGAAAAATTATGGGTTTTTTGTTTGTTTGTTAGTACTATATAAATCCTACCCAGACCTCTTCATTCCTGGATACAAAATAGCTGCTGCTTTTCTGCAGCTCTGCTGAGTCTTTAAGAAAGGATGTACAGGAAAGTTGCCAGATACAAATGTCTTTTCTTTTTTCTTCAAAAACAAAGGGGGATGAACCTGTGTGACTCCTGCCTTGCATATTGCTCAGGCAGGTCATACATAGTTCCCAGTCTGTATCATTTGCCTGGCAATGGGTTATGCTGGTGTGGAAGCTGACAGGGATCCTGAAACCACAGCTGTGGACATGGTAAGCAGGAAGAGCTAATCCAACACACATTTGGGGAGTGACCCTCAAGTGGCCTCGGCTGCTCGACCCATTCCTGAGCTCAGCCCACCTGGATTCCCAATTTCCACGTCTGAGAGCTGCAAATCCTACTTCCCCAGCCACAAGAAGATATTGTACCATGGTTTATATTGCTTGCGAGGTGACAATCTGTAACCCTACACTTATAATGTTAAATCTCATTTAAAAAAAAAAAACAAACAAACAAAAACAACCAACCAAAACCAAGCACCCACCACAAACAATTTTAATTTTAATTAAAAATCAATTTTAAATGGCATTTATAGTTTCAATAACACAATGCCTCTTAAAAAATGATTGTTCTGTTGTACCTGAATTTCAAAACTAAACCAATTCAGTCAGCAGATCACAAACACAGCTATGGTATGCACAAACCCCTTGCACCAAAGACTGGTTTGACTGGACAATTTATCTGAAAAAAAAATCTTAAATTTAAAACCTATAAAAACCAATACTCACTCAGCTTAGTCACACAATGACTTCATGGTTCTGTGCATATTCTTTTTTTAAAAATGGTTTAAAGTTCATAGTGGAGTACAAAAAATACTGTTTAGAAATTTCCCCTGGCAGTACTACTATTAAACATTTATTCAGTCCAGGAGATCTTTAAAAATATAGTTTATATCTCCCCATGCTTCTTTACTTTTTTAATTCCTGCTCTAAAAATGAAAAAAATCACACAGGGAACTCGATTTCATTTCACTTATTGAAGTTTCACGTAGCATTACCACATATTTTTGTCTGAAGATATTGGAATAAATTATCTGTGTCAAAGCAACTTTAAAAATTAATTCATTTGGTTATAGAAACATAAGTGACCAACTCAGATCTACTCAGAGAACTCTTAGCAAATTCCTTGATTTGAGACTAAAACAGCATGCTCCTTTAGACAGCATCCTGAAGGTCTATAACACCTCAGTGGCAAATATCACACTTAGATGCCAAAACACCTCCCAAAACCAGGAGTCACACCTCCTTGGGGAGAGGCTTTGGTGTCTGAAATAAGGTTCCTCCCTTCAATAACCCTGACTCCTACTCCATGAGGAGCTTTACTCCTGTGTCCAGCCACCCAGGCTGGACACACTCAAGTCCTGATGAGAAGTTGAGCCATCACTGAGCTCAGAGAGTGAGTAAGAGGCCAACAGCTCACCGCTGTTAAAAAGAAAAGAAAAGGCAAATCCCCAGCAAGGACATCAATACAAAATACTGCAGCAAGGACAGGAATCCTGCCTTTCACGTAGGCTACCCTTGTGGGAAGGGAGAAAGCATCCAACCGGGAATGGGCTGCTTCCCTGCTGTGAAAGTGTGGGAAGAGAGGCTTGAGCTCTTTTGGCTGCCCTGAAAGGTTTCAGCCTGTTGGTGGACTTCTTCCCAGGTGTCTTGGGAAGGGGGGCTGGATGGCAGGAATTGCAGGAATGCTAACAGCAGCAAACAAGAGGAACCGGTTTATAGTGTGTACTCGGCAGCCTACCACAGCTCCTCCAGGAGTTAAATCAGCCTTAACTAAACTTTGTGTCACCTTCTGCCTGGAAAATTTGTGACAAAACAACACTCATTGCTCAGACATCTGGAAAGGTTCCATATACAACATAAATTCAGCTCCTTATGCATGCGCACAACAATATGGATTTTAACCACATGCCAAATATATGATGCAACACAGAGTGCTGAAAAGTAAACTAGCTACATATAAATTTCATAATGTGGGTGAATAATTTTCAAGGCACTGGTAACAAAGAGGAGGAAATAAAACCTTGAAAACACAGCACAACAATACATCGGTAGAGATATTCTTCAAGAGCTCTTTTATGGCTTAGAGTGTTCAATCTCAAGATGCACAACTTGTACCACATCCAGACAACCATGTAATCCTTACTGCAATCGTCACCCCATTTTCTGTTTCTTGTGAGTGTAATAATACAAGCTCAAATTCTGCAAGAGGAGTAATATGCAGGAACTTTTTGTCCCATGGAGCTCTCCTATGAAGTCAGTGGGAATATCCACAAGAGTGCAAATTCACCTACCCACCATCAAACCCACCAAACGTGTTCTCAATGTACGGAATCCTGTTCAGCTCTCATATCCTTGAGCAAATAGCCACAACTCAAGCAGAGGTGTAAGCATAGATGTAAAGTAACAGCCTCCTATAAAATCTACTACAGTATCAACCTTTCTTGTTACGACCTTTGAACCATATTATTGTGGTGGGAAACAGTAATAATGAAGGTGTCCTGCAGAAGGAACCCACCGAAAGCCTGCCCGTGCCACCGCTGGATGAGCTCGGTGCAGCCACTGCTCGATGGGCAAAATGTGAGTCGGATCCCAGACCACGCAAATGGTTGGTTCCCCTTTAGAGAGGGCACTTCACATCCAAAAAAATGGTGCTTTAGGGTAAAAGAGCAGCCCAGCAGGTTGCCAAAACGAGAAGTATAAAGTGCTTGCTTTGACGCATCCATGTATCCATACACATCTTCGAAGCGCTCTCTGGAGGAGCCCCCGGGGTCCCACCGCCCCCGCGCCTCTCCCGGCCGCTCTCCCTCTAGGAAGCCTGTCGGCTTTTGCCTTTTACCTTTTACCAGAGGTGCGGCTTGCGGAGCGACAGCCACCGGGTGCGGGAGCAGAGCACGGCCCAGCCTTTGGCTTTCGCTTCCCGGCGCGGTGGCGGAAGGCGGCGGGGTTCGGCCGGGCCACGGGTCTGGGGCGGGCACGGGGACCGCCTGCCGGGCGGCTCCAGTCGGGAAACCCGAGAGGAGGGTGTGGGGATTAATCTCTTACTGCCTCTCGATTGTTCAGGGGGGAAAATAAATCACTTGCCAAGTTTTGCAGCATCACCGCCTGACTGCAGTGGGGAGACGAGCACAGTGATACAGAGCCCGGGGGGACCCACCCTGGGTCACTCATTCCAGGAGGGCACTGGGTGCTGCAGAGCTAGGTGGCATTGCCCCGTCAGCCCGAGGAGTGAGCAGGCACTGACTGCCCACTGTTAGTTGCCAGCCTGTACAAGAAAAGTTACTTTTACCCTTTTCCATGTACCATTCTGCATAGATGTGTGACACCAGGAGCTCGCCAGGTCTACTCATGTACCCACACAGTTAGGACAGGTCCAAAGCACCATCATCATCCTGACAAAAGACTCCAAGTTGATCTTCTGTCCCACAGTTTCACCAGTATGATGCTGTTTTCTTTATACTCCCTGGAACCCACACTCACACTCAGAAGCTGCCAGTACAAGAATGGGAAATAAGCTAAGATAAATCAATAATAGGGGAAAAAAACCAAAACCGCACAAATTGAGGGACAAGGCCACTGCACTACCAAGTCAGAAATTGTCAGATGCTTCCTCTGCTCCTGGAAAATCCTGTCAGACTGACCTCCCCTGGCTTCTGCTGATGACAGCTGTCAGAAAAGAGGGCTGTGGATGCAAGGTACGACTGCCTGGACAGCTCCATGTGCCCATTGGACAGAAGTGGCACTGCAGGCTCACTCCTGCTTCTGAGCGATTAATTTGTTCAATGCTTTTTCTTTCTTCTGTCCATCCTCACCCCACTTTACTAAAAGGAATTTCTGCTAAGTGCACAACTTTGCATTTCTTCTATTAAATTTCATGTCATTTCTCTTGCTGCTGTCAGCAGACTCATCCAATTCTGTGAGGTATTCCAATCATTTTCTGTTGTAACAGCAGGTCTTAGGTTTATGTCATCAGCAAATTTCATTAGCACACACATGTTTTTTGCCAAGGTCTCTAATAAAATTTTAACTAAGATTAGTTCTGAGATCGGTCCCTATGGAACCACATTAGTAACCTCCTTCCATCAAAACTCTCCCTTTCAGCGCATGCTCTTGTCCTCACTTTTCATTTCTTGAATTCATCCACATCTCTCCATCTTAATAAATATTTTCTCACATGGCAACCTCTCAAATGTTTTATTGACATCCAGATAGATTTCATCTGCTGTATTTTCATTGTCTGAGAGAATGATTTATCAGACTTTATCATACTGGCTTAGTGTGGTATGTTCTATCTTTGGTGAAGTCCTGCTGCATTTTAACTAAGTTTTCATATATTTCCACATCTTTAATTAGTTTTCCTTCAGCGTTTGTTCTAAAGCTTTGTGTACTTATGAGATCAGATAAAGAGCCTGCTTGGATCAGTCCATTTTCTCATCACATACAAGTCCCACACAAAAATCTCTAGACTTTTCAGTCTTTCAGTCTTTCTTGAGCCACTGTGGCCACTAATTTAAGGTCCGACCTGAAATTAAGGCCCAGAGTGCCTGTGGTTTATTTTAGACTAACCCCTCAGACCCCAAAAAGCCAAATGTTGTGGTTTTTACTTCAAAGTCTGCCTCACAGGTTTCTTCTGCAAAACTAGGCAAATTGCCTAGTTCCCAGAATCCCTTACAATCATGCCTTTGAGATTTTATGTATACAACCTGAATGCTCTAGCCTTGCTTTGCATAGACCTTTTCCATTTCAAACGCATTTCTTTATGCTTTCATTTTTATTGTATTAACATTTTGCAACGTAAAAAGAGCAACCGAAGAATGCTGCTTCTTCTTTCCTCTTCATGAACATGTTCAGTGAATGAACTTAGAATAAATCTTACTGATTTAAAACAAAACCATTTTGCTCATCTCCAGTTGCGGCCAACTGCCACTTTAAAATGAAATGTAGAAGAAGTTCATGGCTGAATAAAGTGTTAAAGTTCATCCTACAGAACCCAGAAAGAGCTTTTTTCTCTAGCATTAGTTTGGCTTTAAAGAGATTTCTTTCCATGGACTTTGCCACTTCCTTAATTAGCTCCCAAATGATACAAGACTCCAGGCTGCTCAATTTCAGATGGAGAAGATCATGGTGAGATCCTTGCTGAGAGTAACATTTAATTCCTCAGAGCAGTAGCACAAATGGGAGGGGTGGGGAGGCAAGTCCAGATTTTTTGCTGGAGCAATGTACTTCTATAGTCTTCAGGCATCATGAAACTCTCCCCTTTGCACCTCATCCCCTCTGCATCCATTTATATGTCTGAGTAAACCGCTTTAGAGGTGGCTTTACATGAACTGCAAGCTGTGGCAGTGAGCTCAGTTTGTAAAAGGAGATATTCCAGAAATTTGGAAGAGGAAGCTCCTGGTCACATTCAAATCAGGGCAGCAATTAAGGACTGGAAGACCTCGGTGCCAACTCAGCTGTTCATCTCCTTTTGGCACAATGTCTGTGCAAGATGTGTACCACTTGTGTTATTTAACTGTGCTGATGGATGATCAGGATTCTGTAGGTAGGATCTAACGCTAAGCATAGATTAGACTTTGGTCACTGAAAGCAAGTTTTACTGATAAAATAGTGGGATAGCATCAGGCTGCAGGTTTTTACTTGGTAAAAGATCATCTCTGCTTCCTCTCAAGGTGCAGTAGGTTTGCACAGTGCATCTCTGAGATAGCAGTGAGGCCAGATGACCTTATGCAAACAGCAAAGTGTCAAGGTTTGATGCTGGCTAAGCACTAGGCACCCACAAAAAAAACACCTATTCACTCATCTTCCTCTGCTATAGCTAAGCAGAGGAGGGGAAATTAAAACAAAAAACTTCATAAGTTGAGATAAGGATTAGGAGAAAAACACTTTAAGGCAAAACAGGTTCAAACTTAAACAGTATAAAGAAAATTTATTATTAACAGAATTAAAAGTAAAAAGGGTAATGAGAACTAAAATAAACCTTCAGAACACTTTTCTTCCCAGTCCCTCCCTCTTTCCCACTGACAGTGCAAGGAGACAAAACATGGGGTTTTGGTCAATCTTTCACTTTCTAAGAATTTTTCTCCAGTTAGTTCAGGGAAAGGAGTTCTTCTGTTGTGCCGTGGGGTCCTTCCCACAGGAGACAGTTCTCTATGAATTTGTCTAGTGTGGTTTTAATTTTCACGAACAGCAGCCCGCCCTGCTGTAACATGAGTCCCTCCCACGGGCCAAGCAGTCTTCCCACAAGTGCCTAGAGTGGGTCATTTTATTTCATGGGGTTTAGTCTTGTTATAAATAAAAGAGGGAATTCGTGCCTAAATATGTAATATATTGAAATATGTTAAAGTTAAGTTAAGTTATGACCAATTTAAAAAGAGACAACCAGAGCCATGCCCAGGGGAAAACGGTAACCTCGGCTGGGAACAGATTTACATCCCAAAAACAGAGCCACAGAGGGCTGATGGCCCATCAGGACTGGCTCCCGAAATCTGCATCTTCAAGGAGGACTTCCCGGGCAGAGCTGATCTCCCATCTCCGAAAATCTCCTCCCTGCTCAGGCATTAACGACGGGATCGAGAACCGAGATATGGAATATCACCAACCATCAGATAACATCCTCTGGTGATGAGAGATTAATCAAGAGCAGAATGCGCTTTGTCCACCTCAGTTTCATGAATGGCAAGCTCCATGAATATGCTGAGTGGCAAAAATAATACCCAGGATCCGGACTCTCTGAAAAAACTGTATATAAGCAGGGTGCTGGAAGCCGCTAGTGTGAACAGAGGGAGGTCTGATGCGATAGAGGTCAGACCTAGGTTCACCCAGTGCCAATCCCGGGCTTGGCACTGTCTCTCTTTTTCGATCGTGGCATTGCGTGTACGAACTCTCGGACACGAAATAAATTTATACTTGTTAATTCTTGAATTGGGCAGAGTTATTTATTACAGTCTTTTAAGGATAAGCTGTTCTAGTTTGGAAGCAAGGGTTCTCTTTATCTCTACAAGGAAGAGTCTTCTCTCTCTCTGAGTTCCTCACTAGATTACAGCTTTTTAGCATCCACGCGCTCCAGCGTGAGTACTCTTCTTCACGGGCTGTGCGTGGATTTGTGCATCCCCCATGCACCTCATGAACCACAGGGAAACAGTTTGTGGTATTATAGTCCTCACCACGGCTTGCAGGAGAATCTCAGCTCCGATGCCTGAAGCACTTCTTCCCCCTCCCTCCTTTCACTGACCTCAGTGCCGGCATGTTGGTTCTCCTCACGTATCTTCACTTTTCCTTTTCTCTGGCTCAGAAGAAAATTGTTGTCCATAGGTATTATTGTTCTCAGGTTCTATCAACTGAAAAGTTCTTATAGAGCTTCACAGCACTGAAAATGTTGATCTTGTCTGTACTCCGTGTTGGGGAATTTCTCGCTGTGTTTTTGTCGCTGGCCACATAGTCCCTGCTGGCACTGTGCAGGCAGCCCCGGCCACGTGATCTCAACCTCGGGAGGGCTCCAGCCGCGCGGCCCCAGGCAGGATGAGCCCTGGCGGCCGCCTCACCACCCCTTGGGAAAAGAAAAGAGAGCTTCCCAAGGTTTTTCCTTTTTTAAATTGTCATCAGAGAGGTGTTACCAATTTCTCTAATTGGGCTAGTAACCTGCCCATCGTCAGAGCCTTCAGCAACTGGCTCTGTGCCGGACATAGTAGAAACTTTGAGCAGCTTGTTCCCACCCACCAAACACTAGATTGTTTTTAAACTAGCACACAAAGTTATGTTTGCGAGTAAGGCTGGGACATCTCACCATGTTAAGCTTACTAAGTCACGCAGCTTTTCTTTTCAAACTCTGAGTACAAGAACTTGAGAGTCAGAGGCAAAACGAAAAATTAGAGATTTTTGCATTCTTTCTGCTCAAAATAAGAGCGTACTATCTAGGAAGGTTTACCCCTTTTGACTCTACACTGTGCATATATTCTAGCTTTTCATTTCAAATGAACCAGAACCAAATGCATGCTATTTGGCATCTCTAAAGCTATAATTTATAAACAGGTATGCAATAATTCACTATTGCTAAAAGTTACTTTCTCTAAAGTTGCAAATGAGAGTCCTCTAATGTAAAATGACTTAGTATGGATCACTGTATCTTTTTATTTACAATGTATAATATATCAGCAACAGAAACACACAGATCCAGTGGAACCTCCAGTATTCTTTCAATGCATCTCAAATTTCTAAAATGGCAGTGCAATACTACTGCATGGATAATGAAGTAAAAAAATTAATTTAAAAGGAGAAAAAAAAATCCTGTTTCACCACTTAGAGTAAAAAATAATATACATCAATAAAAAAGAGCTGCTTCATTTCTAGGCTTATTTGTGTAATATTTCCCCCATTCAGGCAACTTGCCAGAGGCTTTCATTGCTACAAAATAGAATTGAACACTGAAGAAAAGCTGTAAATCAAAAGCAAGGTTTAAGGGACTGAAAAGTTGTTGGACTTTTGTTTTTCCTCTCCATTGCTTTGACACATTTATGAATTCACAGTTGGATTTCCTCAAACAGGAAATTCCACATTAATTATCATTAGTGAACCATGGTAATAGCAGTCCTGTGAAACCATAGGCTCTTTTCAAAGTCATTCTCTCTTAAAGGAAATAAACACTAATATGGGCCAAGTCCTCATTTGCTTGCTTAGCATCACCAAATTTAGCAGCAAACCAATTTACTGCAGCAAATTGCTCATATTCTCATTTCAAACAGCTAATTATGAGGCACAGAATAACTGCAAGAGTCATGTGGTATGACCCACAGGAAGCACTGCTGTACAAATACCTTTGCTGCTTTGGTAGGCCTTGCTGGTAATTCCTGGAGGGCTCAGATAAATAAGGATCTGAACTAGTTTGAAAACAAACCAGTGGGACATCACAAGTCAGAATCATAATTTAATAGGACAATTAAAATAAATGCAATAGTACAAGAATACTGACAGAGTCAGGATACAGTCTGACACCCTGTTAGTTAGGGTGGTGGTAGCAGTCCAGATGAAGTGGGCCTGTTGAAGGGGTGATCCTGTAGAAAAGGGTGTGGTCTTCACCTGAAGGTCCAGTGATAGCTCTTGTCCTCTGGGAATCCAGGAAGCAAGGACTGCTTGCGCTGTTCCAAATCCCGGATTATATCCAGGTGGGAATGCTTGGCTCCTCCCCCTGGGCGGAGCATCTCACAATGGGATGATGTAATTCTATGAGTCATGCAGTGGGTCCTTGGTTGCTCATCAAACAGAAATAGCTCCCGGAGGGAGTTATCAGGGATGAGTCATGGTAGGAGATAACGAACACTGCCCCACCTGCTTTAACAGCTTGTGAAGATGATAACAGAATACATGCTTTTGGTTACATCTTACATTGTAACCTATGACAGGATCAATGGAGAAAGATTACAGATTTTTCTGAGAAATGCTTTCCACAAACACAGGCTTCAGAAAGAAGCATACTGGTCCAAAGCAGCGGTATTCCCAGCCTCTCAATGCATACCAGATGTGTCCAAAAAGCCACGTGTTTTCTAGAAGGAAGACATTTCAAAACCTGTTCCTCAGGAAGATCTTAATGGAATCCATAAAAGATCTGGTCTTCAATCAAAGTGTGAAACTTAAATCCCTTTCTGAATGTTTTAACAACTGACAATCTCAAAATCAAGTTCTTTTCATCATTTTCATCAGCCCTTGTCCAGAAACCTTTCATTAGTTTCTTTCTACCTCATCTTTACCAGAATTACACTGGTGACTTAAACTTTGCTTTCTGACCTGAGTTCATTAATGAGAATTTGTTCCCATGTTATGGACTGAGAAGAACCGGCTTGTTTCAGGTTCAACCTGAATTTCTATCAAGTTTTGCATCAGTTTGTATCAAGATCTCCCTCTCAATAAGGACAATTTAGAAGCATGACTGTGAATGCAGTTTCTACATGAAAGTTGTGGAAACTGACAACTGGTCAGAAAGCTTCACAGACATTGATTTAAGCACAATTACTCTTTACCCTTGAGAATTCAGCTTGCACCCATGAGAACTTTAACATACAACAGAAGCAAGAAACCAAAACAAGAGAAGAAAACATGCAGCTGTCCAACAGATGTTGTTTTTAGCTTAGATTTGTTTTCTTATGGGTGGTGGTTGCAACCTACCAATAAGTTTTAAGAGGTGTTAATGTAGGAGCCTATGAGGACACAGCATGAGTGCCAAGAGACTATATAAATGGAAACTTTGTAGAATAAAATGTCTTTTCTGTCCTTTTACCTTCTGACGCAGTTGGTGTGCATTATTTGTGAGTGTCGTGTCCAACTCAACAGCGACAGAAAGTGTCTCGGTTTGGAGACAAATTCAGGAGAAAATGCTCTGAAATGAGTGTTTCTTCTAAAGAGAAGGGCTCCAGTAATCCCTTTTGCCAATGAGAAATGAATACCAGTGGGTGAAAGTGAAAAAAAACTCAACCAAACTGTTTATTAACAAAGAAAAAAAAAAAAAAACAAAACAAAAGTGTGCCCACAAGGCACAGAAAAGGATTGAATAAATGCTAGATATTGAAATTTCAAAACCTTAACCCCCACCCCCCACCAGACCACATGGCTGGGAGGCAAAGAGGGTGGCTGCCCTCTTTGTCTCAGGAGGGGAGCGCGCAGCTGCTGGGGCAGAATAGATGGGAACCTTTCTGGCGTTAGTCTCTCTCATAGCAGGTGGAACTGGTGGGTTTTAGGGTCGTTTCTCATGTTGGTTCAGTTTCTCCGAGGTCTGGAGTTAGGGGTGGCCCTCCACCGGCTCCCCAGACCGAAAAAAACAAAGCCGAAACAGTTCAAGGAAAAAAAATAATTAAAACTGCCGAGAGGATTCCCAGTACAGCTTCCAGGCCAGGGGAAGGGAAAGAAAAAGAAACTTCTTGCTTCAAGCTAGCAAAAACTAATCCAAAAGAAAGGAACAATGTAGCGTCTCAGTCTACCACAGTCCCAGCAACCAGAGAGAGCCTTTGAATCAAGCCGCACAGGAGCCCAAGGCTCCCCACCCCCCAGGTCCATCTTAAAGCTACAGCAGACATTTCTGGGCATAAAGCAGATGATTAGGGAATAACATATCATCATAAAATCACCCCAAGACAGAAGGGACATTATTATTATCAGAACAGAACCGAGAACAAAAATTCCCAAATCAGTTTCCAATGCAAATACAACAGCGAACAGTAGAATCAGCACATACGGCAGTAGATTTTTATTAATTGGTTAACAGCTCCAATAACATAGTTGCCTACACATCAAAGTCATGTAAATAGAGCTCAATCAATGGAATTTGAACGAGATGATAATGGGCAACAAAGTGAGACAAGCCCATTAATTTTCCATATGGCATCTGTTGACTTCTATCTATTATGCTGTAACTTCTCTGTACACTATTATGGAATAATGTGTTTTGCTTTTCAAAATGATGTATTTAATTAGGAATCCAAGTTTACACCAATGTCCCAGAAGGTATATAAAGAGAACTCAAACTGGATTTTCTTAATGTGGTTTTTTATTTCTATATCAGTGCTATATCACTTGCTTTACTTATTTTTTTTCAATTTGATAAAGATGGTTAAGCTAGATCTTATTCCACTAACAGGAAAACCCTTCCATTCTAATGAAACAGATCCTTTTGTTACAGCACAACTAGTGCAGTATTGCACCTTTTATTGCACAAAGGCTGATCGCAGCAAATACAAGTATAGGTGCTAAAAAGCTAGAAGCAGAGAAATTCTTCAGCCTTTTCTCAATATTCTGTGAGAAGACTGTCTTTCCTATGTAAACTATTCTAAACAAGGTCACAGTTTCATAAACTTCTTGCACTCACAAGTTGTTTTGCAAGATTGTTATGGCTTTGACTTTGAAAATATTATGGAATAGGTATCTTAAGACTTGGCCAATCCTCTCAAGGGGTGGATGGCCGAGGAACCAATTACCTATTGCCACTCAACACACTTTTTGCGATCTATCCTATATAGTAGTCAGAAAATTATTAAAGAAAAGCTTCGGCTTCCACTTGTTCATGAGCCTGGACTCTATGTCATTTTCTTTATGCGCCTCAGACGTAACAGAGACATACAAGCATAACTATTTACTCATTCCTCTATCAGCACCATTCCAGTTGTATATACAACATAGACTATTTTCCTTTCTAGCAAGACAAATGGTAATAGATTCTTATTCTACAGTGAAAGGAATAGAAAGACATAGATACTTGGAGGAATTCATATGGGAGAAACAAATCATTTCTCACCTTCCCTGTCATGCTCCAAACTCCTGTTAAGCAGTCAGTGTTCAAGTCTAAATTATTTCAGAAATTAGGCGTGGGGAGCATGGTATTGCCTTTAGTTTTCATCCTAAAATAGGAAAGTGATTTGAACTGCAATGCCTGTTTGAACTGGGAGCTTCCCTTAATAACATGTGAAAGGCCTAGGGGCTGGCTATTGAACTACATCTTCATAAACTATCAGAGACCTCTCATGATTGGTTTAAATGCTGTTGCCCGCCATTTTTCTCATTTTGACTGGAGCGTTACTGATTTTTCAGCTGGATCAAAGCCATTTTGATGTCAGGTGTGCAAAGTTTGAGAAAGCAATGGAAAATAGGGCAGCAGAATATTTTGGAATTCACTATCTAGCAAATGGGTTTTCCATCCTCCTACCGCTGAAAAACGAAGTGAGACAACAAAACTTCTTGTAGGAGGAATGGCTTGCAGTGGAGAATGAAAGAGGCATGACAGCTAGCACTGAATCCCATAACTAATTTCCATCTTGAACAATTAACATCAGTGCCCTGCACAGAATTCATTTTCACTCAGATCTCTTGCTTCTCTTATGGTCATGTCAAAAGAAGGTAGGGGTGCTTCTTTCCTCAGTGATCTTGTACACTTGAAGTGTGTACCTGCCAAGGATCACCTCCACCTAGAGAGGCAGGAAAAACAAGCCTGATCTACACTAAATCACACACCACTGGGCCTTTTCTTCTCTCCCATCAATGACAGTCTTCTGAACAAAAGACAGTAGAGGAATTGAACATTTCATCTCCCTAAACAGATTTGTATACCACAGCAGCACCCCATCAGGTGCTGAGGTTTGAAGTCTCCCATTCCCCATTTTTTTCCCTTGAGTAAAGGTAGTTGGTGAACTCCAGGGAAATTGCAAACTTTTAAAGAAAGGGCTTATGCCACCATCTGAAATTCACAGAAGTATTAAGTCATTATTCAAATGAAAAGCTGCTCTTAGCCATTAACATTTTTTTGTCAACAGCAAAAAAAGCAAGATGTGAGGGGAGATATGCACATTCTTATTTATATGGTAATTGAATGGTCAGGGAGCTTGCCTAAGATGTGGTCTGCAATTAAAACTATGGTGCAACACTAGAAATCTTTTCCTAAGATGTTATGGGGAAAGAGGCATTGAAAGTCAACCAGTTTATGCAATCTACATTGTAACATGATTGCTGGCTTTTCCCTTTCTATAGACAAAGCAAAATTATTAATTCTTCTTGTAACAAGTTGTAGGAGAGCCTTCCCTGGATATTGCTGTGGCCTCCTACTCCAGCTCCACCTCTGACGTGCGAGGCTCCTCCCAGGAGGAGGATTCCCTGGGCGGGACCAGGGTGTAGAACCCACCCTTTCTCCTGGAAGGAAGGCGTGCCCAGAGTTTAGGATCTACCCACCCCTCTGGAAAGTTCTGTTAAGTTTGGTACCCCATTGGTTGTTGGCTGTTTTACCCTCCCCTCAGATGTTTTTATTGGACCCTGGATCCCTGTATCCTCTCCTTGTCTATAACCCCATTGGCTGGGTCCCTCGACCCCTCCCAGTTCTCGTCTCCCTTAAAACTCCCTGCACACCTTCAAATTCTGAGGAGTTCTCCCTCCGATCTTCTCCCTCCTGGATCCTTTTGCCTTACCCTGCAATAAACGGAGACCACAGGGGAGACCCCCTCCCGCAGCCCTTTGCCTCCTGTGCCTTTTGTCCACCACGTCCTGTTTGCCTCTCACCCGGAGCCACCTCACCTCCACATGAGTGACCCATGCCTCGCCCTGACAGCAGTAGCATCTGCTGCAGGCTCTCAGGCCCCAAGAGTCGGTGTCCGTGGCTGAGGGCAGCCGGAGAAACGCCAGGCAACAACAAGTGACAAGAGAATTATTTCTATCAAACCCATCCTAAACAGGAGTAAGAATATTGCTTTACTTACTATAAATTCGCATATTTAGACTGTTCTTAGCAAAATGTAGTGTGTTATAATTCAATGGCTCATATTCTACGTCAACCAGACTTTTTTCAAGAGTGAAAATATTTTTTAAAGCCAGTGTACAAATACAACTGTATTTCATCCAAGCAGCATGTGTTGATAAATCACAGTGCAAAAAACTCTGCCTTCATGGAGGTGGGAAGAGTTCAGCTGATCCTGGTGATGCTGGGGGTGGCCTGAGCTGGATCCAGTAAGTCCAGCAAGGTCCTCTGCAAACACATCGTTAACAAGGTAATTGTCAGTGCTGATGAAGCACCCTGAGAAGGCATCTCTTACTGTTGTGTAACAATCATTTTAATACCTTTTGTTCATCACTCAAACTGGGGCTGCTGCTTAGTGTTCAAGCCAAGGGAGCTATTCGTCACGATTTTATGCCTACCTGTCTCTGGATTTGAGCAAATTCCCCAGGGCCTCACCAAAGACAAACCAAAAAGACAAATCATCATCCAGCAGTGTGAGATTATTGGCATTTTTTGCTGAATATGCTTACAAATGTGGTACTAGTTTCCTCACTTACGCAGTCTCTTCCTGAAAAGGAACACTTTGAAGCACAGAAAGATAAATACTTTTGTGCTATAGCGAATTGCACAGGTCAAAACCATCATTTAGAAAGGGATTTGAGATTTTGTTGTTGAGAAAATGTAACCAGGTTGCCAGAAATTTCTAAAAGGTCACTTGCCAAATCTCTAAGTAGCATGTCTGGGTAAGAGATCATACAAAAGGCCAAAGCTCAGACACATGGGCTTTCCAACACATCTCTGCTCTAGATGAGTTTCCAGCATCCCAAAAAGAGGACAGTCAGACCATGACTGTGGAAGACAAATTGCATAAACAAACACTTGGCATGCTAAGTACAAGACCAATCCCTAAGCAGAGACACTATAATCCTGAAGGGAATAGTAATCTATCTTCCCAGATAGATTTGTGCTACATGTGTATTACGCCTTTATCCTATCACCTGTTTTGGCCATGGAACATCTTCCTGCAAATGTAATTTGGAGAAGATTTTAGATGTGGGAATAATTGAGGTAGTGTAGCAATTCTGTTTTTCTGGTATATGTGAAAAATAATGCAGTATTCACAAAACTAGTGATGCTGTCACACAGGTTCTCAAATATGGATCCCACCTATAATGCCCTAAAACATACTCATTTTTTTGTTGGAAAAAAAAAGAAGAGGGGATTCAGAAGACAAGAAGCATTCCTAAACCAATGGAATATATGTGGTTAAAGCTAAATAACATTAGTTGGTTAAAGCAAAGCGAGACAGTCTAGTGATCTTGTAACTGTGCAACAAGTTTGTGGGGATAATGGGGATACCTTAGAGTGTGCCTGGTAAGCAGCTAAACTAGTATGAACAATATCTGAAATCCATCCGGAAAAAAAAAAAGGACCAAGAAAAAGCTATGCTGGATACTGTGGTTTTTGTAGGATGAGGAGGTGCAGCGGAGGAAGTCCAGGTATTTGCAGGTTGATTTAATGTGTTCAGAGTAGTTAAAGAACTCATGATGAATGGAGTTAGGACTTCTCATGGGGATGAGCTAAACAGCCAATTAACAAATGAATATAGAAGATGGTGGCACCACTACTGCTTTTTATATTAACAGGAGCAAGTACACAGTACATGCCCCAGCTTCAAAGGCTTATGGAGTTTGATGCTTTTTATATATATAATTTATTCCAAGAAAATGACACGTAACATCTTTCTAACACTAAAAAATTGAACTGCTTTACCTGTATTGATACACTGATTGCAGGACAGCTACCTATAAAAAAGGGGTGGTGATAGAAATAGGAATAAGGTGTTCTGTCCATGTACTGCCATTTTCATCAAAGACCAGGATTTCCATGAAAGTACTTAGAGTTAAAAAAAAAAACAAAACATTAAAAAAAAAAAGTGAATTAAGTTTAGATTAGCTATTAGGAAGAAAGTCTTCCCTGTGAGGGTAGTGAGGCCCTGGCACAGATTGTCCAGAGAAGCTGTAGCTGCCCCATCCCTGGAAGTGTCCAAGGACAGGCAGGGAGTGGAAGTGGGTGATCTTTAAGGACCCTTCCAATTCAAACCATTTTGTGATTCTATGATTTGATGATTTATGCATTGTACATATTCAAGAACCCTACTGGGAGTCACATGTAGCAAAAGAACAAAATGCAGATTTAAGCTAGGCAAGTAAAAAAAAATTAAAAGAGAGAAAAGGAAAAAAAGGTGTTGCACAGATATGCACTGGTATTGGAATTCCGCAAAGTTACAGCACAGCAAAAGTTTGTAACATTTAAATTTTTCAATCATAATTCATTGAAAAGCAAACTAGCATTTTGCGTTATCCTTGAAAACATTAATTCTGAGTTGCACACTATTACAGGCGTATCCTATTTTTCAATACAATCATTTTTAACAAAAAATTAATTTGAAAAGCATTTCATTTCATCTATTTAATCATGATCTGAAGATAACACTCTGGAAAAAAAAGAGTAAGCAAAACCCAAATGCAAGAGAATAGGTTTGAGGGGCTTTTTTTTTACTGAAATAATCATATTTTTGATCAGGAAGATAAAAAATGCTACTCAGTTGCTGAGAGAAATGTATTTGTTATGTACCTCCTCAAACAGGTAGAGGACACAGGCAAAGAAAATGTTGGGGCTTACAGCACAGCTGGGTGTTGGAGCCAACATTCTGGAAATAAGCCTGCTGATGGCAAGTGCTCATTGATGTCTGCAGGTGGGGTACAGAGATGGCAGGAATATAGGGATAGAGATTCTATGACTGAAAATCATCTTTTATAACCAAAGAGCTCATGGGGAAGAAGGAGCTTTTGGAGCAGCAAAATGATTGCAGCTACAGAGCCTGGCACAGAGCGGTGGTGTGAGTATGGCATTGGTACATTTTATTCATAGGAAGGATTGAGAAATCAGTGGAGAATAACAGGGAGTCAGAGAAGATAAAATAATGTCATAAAATAATTGAACACTGGAAATGAGGAGTTTATGCTTTTTCATGAACTTTTGCATTTTTCATGCACATTTTCCCTCTAAGCCTTTGCAAGCAGTCCCAGACATCTACCAAGACAGAGGAAAATGAAACCAACCCCTTTTTCCCACCTCAGCAACATGAGAGAGATTTTTTTTTGCCCCTTCTGGTTTTACTCCAGGCTTTCCTAATGACTTATTTTTCTCATTCATCATGTGTGCCCTGCTGCCTGCCTCTTGTTCGTCTCATTGCACTGCACACCTTCCACCACACAGAGGTTGCCAAAGTGATAATGCATTTTTCAAGGGTGACAAAAGAAGTCATTCATTTAAATAACACACAAAAGCTTGTGCTGAATATTCCCAAACACGTCAGTGCTTGGCAGATAATCATTCTTCTCCACAGTCTCTTTTGCAAGGATGTATCATGTGAAAATTATTCCAAATAGGCTGTAAATGCAAACTGAGTTGTGTTTGAAAACCAGCAAAGTCAAGGCAGATGGATAATGTGTAGTTTGGAGCTCCTGTAGTTATAAGACCTTGTGGATCAATTTTTGGAATCCCTGGTTCCATTATAAATTCCACAAACAACATTCTGCTTCTGGATGCTTACCTGCTGAGTGTAGCAAGGAATCAGTTTACAGAAGTCCCTGTAGAGAGGGCAACGATATTACAAGCATCTGTTATATTTTCAGAAGCTTTATGCTGCCTTTTCTCTTAGGAGTTATTACTATGAGCAACTATCGCACATGAAAAAGCCAAAAGCCATTGGAAATAAAGCTGGAAGAATTAAAAGAAAGGTGCATAGTGCTTAGAAATTCTTTGAAAATATCTGTACTTATGCAGAAACTTTCTTCAGAAAGTCCCAAAACTACAAGGGAAATTCTACATATTCTATAGATGGTGTTACTCAATCTCTGGGCTGTAGCCTTTTATTTCCTTATATGCATTGGAGGAACTCAAGCCTTCAGCTTTTCTCTGCTGGGATCTTCACAAATGCAGAAGAGAAGGGAACCGGGAGCCCAAGAAAGCACAATCCAAGAAACATGCAGAAATAAAGCAGCATAGCAGAGGCAGCAATGACTTAAGTTACCTTACTAAAGGGTCTTCCAGAGAGTGCAGGTCAAGTACTATTTTCTAGCTCATCCTGCCAAAAATCTCCGATTCAATACAATTATTTCAAGTAACTTATACAAACCTTTTTGGCTTAAAGGAAGGCTCATCTGTGTGTCATTAATATTCCTTATCCTGTATGTATGCCTGCATGTTTCTATATGATAGCAATGGTTTTTTTTTTCTAAGGTTGATTCCAGCAATAAAGATACCTGGAGTTTCCAATAAAGATACCTGGAGTTTCCAATAAAGATAGCTGGAATTGCCAGTGATAGCAGATAACAACAAATAGCTTTGTAGTTAGTACACTACAAAGTAGTTGAATAGTACGTGAGATAAACATCTTTGCATAGAAGAGAAAGGATTTTGCAAATCTGCTTACTGCAATTATGGGTAGTTGTAGAACGCCTTAAACAGTGTCTTTAGAAACTAGATAAAATTAGATAAATTCCTCAGCACTCAGGAATAAAGGCCAAAACAAAAATCAAAACTCCAAACTTGTGCAAATAAACCTTCCACTTGGCACTAGAATCCCTGAGCCTATACAGCTAATCAGTGGTGAATTTCAGTTAGCTTTTCATTCAAGATTTGCTTTGTAGGCATTGATATATTTCCTTGTGTGACTTTACATTTGATCCATCCTTGCCAAGACCATCTCTTGGTATCTATTGTGTCTGCTGCCAATTGGGTATTGCTGCTAAATAATATATGCACATTAAGTTATCTGCTTGGGAAAATCATTATATCTGAGATGTCCGAAAATCCCCCCTTCTAGAAGTAGTGCTACAGCAGCTCCTGCCCAGGAGCTTTATCAAAAGGACAGCATTGATACATTGGCTATCTTGCCATCTCAATGTGAAGAGCCAGTGCTGCGTGTGCTTTCACCAACAGCAGCTGAAACCTTCAGAGAAGTGATTGGCAATTCTCTACTTGAAAACTTAGGTCAAAATCAATGGTGCTTCCAGCTTTTGAGGAATTGCTGCTACCCCCCTAAATTACCCATCCGTCACCTTGAGAAAAGCACTGAAAGTTGAAGAACAGACCTAAAGCCTATTTAAGTAACTCATCATCAATTATATTTAGACAGAGCCCCCTGTATTGAATTCACCCATCTCTCAAGTAATTTAAGTAACTATGAACAGAAAAGGGTCTGTAATTATTTAAACCTGAAGTTTATCTATTCTTCATAAGTCCTTGTGAAATACTGGGTTTGTCCCATTCATTTATGCTAACACTTTGTCTCTCAGTGCTTTAAAAGGACCAGCCTCCATGTCTCTGAATCTCTTTTTCCTTGTTCAAGATGAAATGTGACTTGCTGAGGACTCCACAGCTTGTGGGAGAGGGCATTCAGGGCTAGGAAAGAGCATTTAGCTAGTGAAGAGAGTGCTGTCATTTCCATATTATCAGTTTCATTTAACTTTGTTATTTTTTGGCAAGACGAGCAGACTTGAAATGACTTGTCCCACTATGCAAAACATTAATCTCTGTTCACAAATTGCTGTTCTAGGAACATTTGTTGTTGCAAAGTAATTTTTAAAAATAGCGAGTACCATGAAAGGCAGCATTATTCTGAAACCTGTTTAAGAAAACCAAATTTCTTTGCTGGAACTCATAGTGCATCATTACGGTGATCAAAAGTTAGAGGTGGCTTTTTGATGACATTGCAAATGCCTCAGGCAGATGTGAGAGGTTGTACAAAGATGTTGCATAAAGTGTTGTTACAAATAAAGGGATTCTTAAACGCCGGAGACTGTTGATTGCGTTAAGTGAAGTAAGCCCAGTTACACCAATTAGCGCTAATAACTACATCCGCAGCTGGCATAAAATTTTCAATGAACATTAGGATAGCAATGCCTAATAAGCACTCAGGGACAGATCCTTGCAGTGCAAAGAACTTGGCAGAGCACCTTTATAACCTAAATAACCTGTGGGCTACACAGGCAAGGTGATGGCAAGTATCAACTATATGATTATTATTTTTCTCTCATGGATTTACTCTGGAGGTGAAGTGGTATATGGAACTCAAAGCAAAAAAAAATTGAACTCTGGAGAAATAAGTCTGAAGGGACTAGGAGACAGGGTTTCAGCAACAGCCAGGCAGCACAGAAAGAATACTGAGCAAGAGCTGTGGACTGCTGGACTTTGTCTGAAGAAGAGAAGGTTGTGTGGAGACATCACAATACCTTCCAGTATCTGAAGGCCTATGAGGAAGCTGGAGAGAGACTCTGCATCAGGAACTGGAGTGACAGGACAAGGGGGAATGGCTACAAACTGACAAAGAGTAGGTTTAGATTAGCTATTAGGAAGAATTTCTTCCCTGTGAGAGTCTTGAGGCCTTGGCACAGATTGCCCAAAGAAGCTGTGGCTGCCCCACCCCTGGAAGTGTTCAAGGCCAGGTTGGATGGAGCTTGGAGCAACCTGCTCTAATGGAAGGTGTTCCTGCCCATGGCAGGGGGAGGGACAAGATGATCTTTAAGGTCTGTTCCAACCCACACCAATCTGTGATTCTGGTTCTATGATTCTTTCCCTATTTCTGTTGAGTGCAGGCACTGCCTGACTCTCCCCTCTACTGTTTCGTCATCACCACGTGATTGAAGGAGAGACTGTTGCCTCCAAACTGCCACTAAGCACTGCAGGGGAATCCCCTTTCTCCACCGCCAGATGGGGAGAGCTGCCACCCCTTGTGCCAGGTTTACCCGTCTTCTTTCAAAGCGACTGCGGAACACAGAAATAGTGGGAGTGCTGTAATGCTGCTGAAGTCCTGTCCCAGTATCGGTGTGACAAGCTCTGAAAACGGCTTCTGTCACATCACTGAGACTGCCCATGTTCCTTTCAGCATGAAGCTGGTGGCCTCAGGGTTACACAAAACCTCAGCATCACACAAAATTAAACAGCCTTCACTGGCAGGGGATGGCCAAAATTGAATGGCCTTTTCTGGCATCTCACTGGACTGAGCTCAATTTTGCTGTATACCAAACAAAGCCAGACGAAACTAAAAAGTCAAGCAGATCTTGGCCTCTAGGGTAATCAAATAAAATAGACTACACACAACTCATGCTACAATGGGCCAGTGAAAACAAGTGTCAATCAGCTGTTAAGGTAATACATGAGGAAGCAATCTCTAAAACTGAATTAGGAAGCTAATGCATGCATTTCCAGGAATGGGAATAAAAGGTCCTGAACTTCTAGATAAGCCCTAGAATTCAACCAGATCTCCATTTTCCAACTACATTCCCCATAAAACCTTATAGTGTCAGTAAGAAATAAAGAAGTAATAACATTTGTACTGCACCTTACATTTCAAGATTTTAAAATCACCATCTAGAATCCTAAAATTACAATAGTATTTTATATCTCAAAACTGCAGTTTCTTTCCAGTCATTATTATCTATTTCAGAATCAAAATTTGTACATTAATTGAAGATTCTTTTTGTCAATTCATATGTATCAAATTATATTTGGTCTGGGATGATTTCAATACACAAAATTTTGCTATAGCATTTTGAGACAGATTTTTTTTGTCTTCAGTAAAACTGCTTCTGTGCAAGATCCCCTCGGTGAATGTAAAGTGAGCTGCTAACAGCTCAATGTCACACAAAACAGCTGGGAATGTCACACAAAAATCCAAGACACAAATTTAAAAACACCACACAATTCTGTCCATGTTAGATGTCAAAACAGCAATCTGGAATCCAGAGCCTGACATACATTAAGGGCCTGTACTCTGGGTTTTTTGGTGTGCATGGATGAACTGTAATCACAGCTACGTGCTTTGAGAAGAGCAAAAAATAATCTGCTGCTCTCAGCACTGAAGCTCATTGAATTTCGTCTCACGCACGTGCATTCACATACTCCAACCTGACAAAGCAGAATTTACAGTGTATTTATTAAACAAAAAGGACAACTGAACTGATCTCAGTGTTTAAATATGCTGTAACATTTCAAAGTCTGTAAACCTCGTAAAACAAAGGTGAAAAATAATTAAGAGCACTGAATTCAGCTATATACACTGAGGCTAAAAAAAGGCTCAGCTGGGATTTCCTGAATGCAAGGTCACTGGCATTGTGGCTTTGGAGAAGGAAAAAAACTTGCAGGAGTGGGAAGGAAGCATCATTTAGTTGCAAGCCAAGAACATATAGGAAAATCTCTCAAGTGGTAAAAAACTGCCGCGGTGCTGACCCTTTAGCTAGCTCCCGGGCTCAGAGACCGGGCACTTGGCTGCGGTTACCGGCCGAGGTAGGCGCTGCCCGTGTGCGAGAGGTTGGGCGAGGTCCGGCAAGGGCTCGCCTCAGTCCCCGGTGGTAAGGGCGCAAGAGGGAATGAGGCAGCGAGGGAGGCTTGAGGGTGAAACAGGAGCAGGCTTATTGGGGAAGGGAAGGCAACTAAAAAAGCGTCCTAGAAAGCCCCTGACAGGAGGTTTTATACCCCTGACTCAGGGCAGTGCCGACAATAGTGAACCAATAACAGCAACCGAGGGGTTGCTTGTTACAAAGGTGGAGCTTGTGAGGCGAGAACCAACCGGGGATGGAGGGGGCGGGGAGGGTGTACACAAACCAATGGGAGAACAATGATGTAACCGGGGGAGGGAGAGGCGGCAGCCATGGGGCCAGGGCTGGGTGTCACATCTTTCCCGCCTCAGGCAACGGTTTTTCCCGCCGAAACTGCCTGAGGGGGAAGAAGGAGCGGCCATTTTAGGGCTCAGAGGCTTCTGTGGAATCGAACCACTGGACCTTTTGCCCAGCTGGTTTTAGGATTCCTTGACGGGGACCATGGCCCACCGCAACAAAAACCATTTAAATTAAACTACTAATAACTATCTAGTTCATAAATATATAACCTTGTATCCTTCTATCTTAATTTTCTTCCCCCCTTTTTTTTTTGCTGTTGCATTTTTAGCTTTCCTGGCTGTAGTCAGGTCCCAATACTGCAGTGAAATATATTGCAAAATATATATTTACCTTTGTGCTTCCCATAAGATGAGCACAAATATTTTACCACATCTCTTTCAAATTAGAGGGTTTACCCATTTCTTTTCATGACACAGAGAGATTACTAAGGGCACAGATCGCCCAACAAAATTCTGAACACAGTTGGACACAATGGTAAACCAATTTACTGTTTCCATAAGCAAGAGTCACTTGCCTCACCTCCAAAAGTCAAGTCAGCTGTAGCATCCAACAGCTTTGGCTAATGGGCTACATAAGGAAACAATACAATATCAACTGGATAATTAAAACAGATTTAATACAATCTCTTTTGCATCAATCCAGTTTTAGAAGGCTGTAATTTGTACAGAACAATGACAACCAACAGCTACTGGAGCCTCATCAGTTGGAAGCTGAAAGGCCAAAGGAAATATAAGACCCTTGTACCATGTTAGATCAATTATAATTTGGGTAATTGCTCTTCTGCTCTTCTTCTCTGGATAGGAATTTTATTTGCTCCGTCTTCCCAGTTCACACCAAGATAAAACCCGACACAAATCCTCCAAGTGATGAGTTGTCAGCAAGTGCTTTGTGGTTCTTAATTGACATACACTGTAATACTGACAGAAAATAATTTCTCCTTCGCAGTCACTGGCAAAAGGCACTCAGACATTTTTACCATGTCTTCTACTAATTAAAAAAAGCCCGTGCAGAAGACATGGACTTACTGAAGGATAATCCCAACACACAGTACTTTGCAGCCAAAGATTTAAAGGGCCGGAGGAAGAGCTGTGTAGCATATCACAGAAGAGAATCTAAAAGGGAATCAAGCATTGATCTCTCCCCCTCTGTCCAGTCGGTCTACAACACTGTCCCTTCTGGACAGTGCTATTTTATCTCTACAGACTTACCTTTATTTTGCACAGGTGAATTGCCAGGGACAAGCACCGGGGAGGTCAGTGTGCTAGGCACAAGGCATCATCACCCAAGTTAGAAACACCGTGGCATTGCTCTGCAGCTGAAATCAGGGAGTCAGCACAGAGCTGCAGCAGTGAGCATCTGTGCAGCAAGAGCCCAGGAACAACGGGAAGCTCTCTCTCCAGTAAGCATGGTGTGCATGGATGCTTTGCATTGCTCATCACATAGAGCATGAGGCACAGCACTTGATAAATAACATAGAGAACAGAAATTTTCAGTTCTCTTGAAGTTGCTGAATAGAACTTAAAGACTAAATGGCAAAAAAAGATAGAAGGATGTAAAGGTATAAACACAGGATGATAAACATGGCTGGAACCAGTCGAGAAAATTATAAAAAGGACTGTGGTGGTTTTTTGCAAGTCGTGGTGTTTTTGCAAGTCTTGTAACGCAGAAGCAACAGCACATGCCCAAAGAAAAAGTTTAAAGAAAAAGTCACCTTTAATATTGAAGCATTCAGTGAATACAACCACCAGAGATCCCTTTTTATGACTCTCCAGGACCATAAAAGAACTTCCAGTACGAGGCAGATGCACTCAGTTCTAGAAAAGTGATGTTTATGTATTGGATAAGAAGCACATTTTAATGAGTATGTGTGATTATGGTGGATAAATACCTTCTTGTAAAGTCTCACCACACACACAGAATAAGGAGATATTCTCTGTGTGTCCTGTATAGATAAAGAATGCCTGCTTTCTAATGCTTCAAATTGTGTTAGAAAGTTTATTCCAGCCAATTTAGATACCACATTCGAATGGAGAAAATGCCAAATGCTCTCTGTTCTGAGCATCAGGTGATGTTTCTAGCACCTAGGCTTCTGGTGAAACCCTAATAATTTTAATAGTAAGGGGGTTGGGGGAAACACCAACACCCAAAAACTTAAAAAGGGAGTGAAGGGTAACTGTAGTCATCAGACTTGGGGATACTGAACATGTAATACTGACTGATTCATGTATGAGGGCACACAGAAAGCAGTCTGAAGCCTCTGTCTCTTACGTCCTTTAGATGTGAAAGGCTGCATTCGAATTAGTGAAGACATCCCATTCACTTAGAATCATGGGATCGTTAAGGTGGGAAAAGACCTCCAAGGTCATTGAAACCAACATTTGACCAAACACCACCTTGTCAACTAGACCAGAGCACTGAGGGCCATGTCCAGTTGTTTCTTGAACACCTTAAGGGTCAATGAGTCCACCACTTCCCTGGGCAGCCCCTTCCCAATGCCTGATCTTCCTTCTTCCTTTTTCAGTCAAGAAGGAACTAAGTCCATCTGACTGTTGTGGCCAGCTGTTCTCTCCAATTAAATTATTTTGCTTATTTACTTTATTTCTCATATATAGCAAAATTGAGACTGTATACAGTTACTATTCTTTTAATTTTACCTCTCTTCATTTACTTCATGTTATCTTAACAGTTCTGCTTTTTATGCCATGTAAGAAGGACTTAATGCAAAGTTTACAGTTAAGTTCATCCCTTGTCTGTCCCTGTCACCACTGTTGCTCATTTTCAACAAGGTCTTACACAAGATATGACTGTGCCCTAAGTGTAGGGCACTGGCAATCTTCTCCCTTTCCTCTCAGTCAGCATCCTGCTCTGTTAATAGCTGCACTTTCACAGGACAGGGATGTGGCCAAAAGTTTAAGCTATTTCAAGGTCATTCTCGCAAAATAAAATTTTTGCAATGAAGCAACAAGGGCAATAGGCACAACACAAGATTGTGGTGGGCTTGTGAGATTCCCTGTACAGTTAGAAATTAGATGCAGGATCCACCACCTAAGTTAGGCCAGGGCTCTAAACTGCTCCTTTTCTTCCACTGAGTGTCCAAACAATCTGTGGGGAATAAGCATCCAACTTCCATGCTTTTGAGATACAGTACAAGCTCCTGCCCCATCCTGGGCTTGCTTTTAAAAAAAAAAAAAAAAGCCAAAACTAAAGTATAAGTAGGGTGCATCCAATGAGTACAAGACTAGATTCATACCTCAAATAAGCAGTACCTACGTACCATGGCCTATACGGCCTTGATCTTCATTTATGCTTTTACCGTGCTGTTCACCATGCTTTTACCTCTTGTCTGCTTGCATACAACTAACCACACAACTAAAATGTACCTACTCCTTTCCCTCTCCCAAAATTTTTACACCTTGAAATATGACTTACCTTGAAATTGGGGGGTAAGAAGGGAGAAGGGGGGGGAGGTATGAAGGAAAAAGAAAGTAGAATTAATCCAGTGACTTTCTTGAGCTGGGTTATGTAACGATCGAGGCACGGACCCAGACCAGCAGGGAATCTGAATCATTTATTCAAAGAAACGAGCTGGTTTTATACACTTTTCCAAGGCACAGTATTTCCTTACATGGCAGTTCTCACTACGTGACCTATCCCATGTTTCTACGTCAGCAACACGCTTTCTACATGTCCTTCTATGGGGTGATCACCTGCTGTTCACCCGTCCGTCAGCTCCCGGCAAGCTCCTCTCCATAGGGCTCTGCTGTATGACATCTCCTTCCCCCAGGGTCCGGTGGAGACAAGCCTCTCTGTGCTGCCATGTGCTCCTTTGTGCTGCCATGTGTCTCTGCAGGCACATCCCAGAGCCCGCAACCCAATTCTATCTTATCTCTCCCCACAGGGCTAGGAACATGCCCAGGTCATGTGGGTTCATGTGCTGTTACTAGTTAAAAAGGTACTGATGCCTTTTCTTATTGGCTCTCAAATTCACGGTATAAGATGGAACTTTTTTCTTTAAAGAAACAATTTCAAACCATGTGGAAGAATGTTAGCAGCCTGTAGCATTCATTTTTGTATCACTTCTTGCAGCTAGTCCCAGTGGCAGGTTAGACAGCAAACTACTGAGTTCTCCAGCTTCACTGTCTCTGGATTCGTGTGCACATTCCCACACCTCGGTGCCACTTACCAAGCGCATTTTAGTGAAAGGATTTCCTGTGTTGAATCCAAGAGACCCCCAGCATCTGTGGAAAGAAAAACAGTGGCAAATACTAAGGGTTCTCTGCAGAGAACCTTTGGTCACATTTTTGGCAGTAGCTTTATAGAGCCCACACTCCATCTATGAAATAGTAAGCTGGATGGTACTGAAGAAGAGTATTTTTTAGTCCAGAGAAAGCTTTTATTCAGAGTGTGTGTCTAGGATGAGAGGAGGATGCTTTGGGGAAATGTTGGACACACTCTTCCCCAAATCCACATCTGTCTGCAGCTGGTGTTCCTGCCTTGAACAAAAATGCAGACAGAAGCACATGCTTCTCCTAATGAACAGCCAGCTTTGTTTTAACAAAGCTTTTTGGGGCACTACTAGCCCCTGCCAGATATGCCACATACTATAGAAACCAAGTGATGGGAAATACTGCCCAGACAGGGTGTGGAGTCTCCCTCACTGGGGTATTCCAGAACCGTCTAGACACAATTCTGTGGCCATATGCTCTGGGATGACCCTGCTTGGTCAGGAAGTTGGGCCAGATGAGCAACTGTTGTCCCTTCCAAACTGACCCATTCTGTGATCCCACATTTTGCTAGTCAGATTCCTAGAGAGGGAGGCAGAGCCAAGGCTTTTTTTAAAGCACATGACATGTCAGAAGGATCTGAAGACAAAAGAAATGAGAAATCTCCACATACTCAACCATCACCCACTGACCAGATCCTGCCTCAAAACAGTCTTCATGTATGTAAAGTAAAAATAAAACATTCTGCTGGCTACACCCACACATCTCCTCACTATTAACGCAAGTAGAGAGGAGTCCAAACCCCTGCAGATTAGAAACCTTAGCAAAATCCCACCTGAGAGTTACTTGCTCCCCTCCAGATGAAGAAAAAAAAAAAGCAATACTGCCACTCTGTTCTCTTTTTCAGTCTCTTTCAAAATCTCAACTTAAAGTCTATGCACGATAGGTTTGAATTCACAGTGTGCTCCTCTCCAAGGCTTTTGGGATGCCTTACTTGCTATTCTGCTCCCTTTTGCATTTCTGATATCTGACCGCATAAAGCTTACCAAAGGGAGTGCAATTTGATGTCCCTGCTATGCCTTCCTTGTATAGTCGTGGATTAAACACCCCACCCATGTTTGTTATAAGCCCTTTTCTCTAGCTCCCAAGGTTAAATAAATTCCGCTGTTAATTAATCCAGCGTACAGCAAGTGCTTGTAATAAGAAGCATTTTTTCAAGTGCTTTCTAGAAATACCCTCTTGCAAATTCCCAGTGAAAGTAGAAAGCTAAGTGGCTTTTGTGGGACCATGTGATTTCATACCGCCTAATGCTGGATTTTCATAGGACCAGATCATTTAACCACAAAAGTACAGTCTGGATCAAGCATTGATCCCATTTCTATCAAGTTCAGCAGTGCATGTGATGCATAGCATATGCTGTGAAGAGACCAACAACCCCTGCTCTACCTTGTCCAGTTGATTTATAATTACTTTTAAAACAAACATGACCAGTGGAATGAATTTATGTTAGTTCACACTTCACACCCTGCGGCTGTGGCAGTTTTCATCCAGCTCTATGGATGTCACAGAGGGCTGAAAACTGATAAAAGTGCTGTGGTTTAACCCTAGATAACAACTAAGAACCATACAGCTTCTCTCTCACTTCCTCCCTTTCCTGGTGAGACTGGGAGGAGAATTTGAAAAAATGTAAAGCATGTGGGTTGAAGTAAGAATAGTTTAGTAATTGAAATAAAATAAAATATAGTAATGAATGTAATGAAAAGGGAGACAACAAAAAAGAGAAATATACCCTAAGAAAGACAAAGTTCTCTCTAGTTGTCCCCATGTGGTACAGGCCAGAAGAGAGCCCAAAAAAGTCTTCCTCTAAAGTGAATGGGCCACTTCAGCTTTGGACCGTTTCACTTGGCACTGAGAGCAGGAACTCTGCAAGCAACACTAGATGGAGGTTCTGTCCACCAAGGTACCTGGGCACTGCAAACATGTGGAGCTGGCAAAAGCATCTTCTGGCACTGTCTGATGCAGCTCCTTGTGCTGACTTGATGTGAGCCTCCACCATAGCTAGAAAACAGGGCTTCTAAAAGATTAGATGATCAGGATCTTTTTTTTTAGGAATTAGGCTCTCTCCACTGATGAGAGCTCCTTGAAAGTGTCCTCTGGTTTTCACTTCTCACTTGTGTCTCCCAGGTCTCTGCTTCACACCGGAGCCTGGAGGACTGGACTATGTAATGATCTGGTCAGTCACAAATTTAGATAAGTTCTTTTTATAGCCTTGGACAAACCCTTCAACTTCTGAATCATTTTGCAGGATGCTTGAGAGGAGTAATAGAAACTCCCGAAGGACATGATTAATATTACAGTGTGCCGGGGCTGCAAGAATGCTGTCCCATGTTACCTCTAGATACCGTAAAATGGGAGCAGAGACCTACACATGCCCTTGTCTTTACCTATATCTACCTTCTCCTCATGCCTAAAGACTTTTTTAAAAAAGAGTACAATGTTCACCTCCACAGTATATAAAATATATTGCTCCAACAATATCAGCAAGTTAACTGTAGCTTTGTTTTTTAAGCTAGGTGAGCAAAACAGCTACTATGCACTTTAATATATTACCACAATAATGCCCTATAGATAAAACCACAAACCCCATTATCTCATGCTCTAAGACAGATATTAAATTCAGTCATTCATGAGACAAATGTTGTAGGCTTTGCTTTGTATCATAGCCAGGAATAGCAGCATGGAACTTCTATCAACCACGAACTGTTAAACCTTCCTGCAAGTCTATTTGGATCATCCAAAACTCTGAAAACACAGTTATATTAGATAATCTCAAACAATCACAGATGTTTGGCAACTTGCAAAGCTAGGTTACTTCTTGACTATGTTGAGGGTATATTTTTAAGATACAGATTGTTTTTGAACTCAGCATTTCCCAAGGGCACCTTAAACTACAATTCGACAATGACTGCAAAGTTTTACTTTCATGTTTGCACAATATATCTGGTTTTCTGTGAAATAAATACACATTCTACCATTATGTCTTAAAATAACAGTGCTGGAGGATATTGTACAGACTCTTGGAGTCTCTCTCTATGTACAAGTAATGCACTCACTTCCACTTCAGTGAAGTTTTTTTAATTTAGCAAAAGTCACAAGGCACAGTGTTAAAGCGATGAGTATGTCTTGCTAGACATGAGTTAAGCAGCTTAGTCTGAACTTGCTTTGAAGTCTGCCATGACTTAAGACCAGCTCTACATGAGATAAACAACCAGATGTAATGCCAGTCACTTCCCTTTGCATGCACTGGAAATGGTGTCCCTTGGCTGTGCTGGACCATTGCACTACATGAAGCAAAGCAAAGCTCTTCTCATGTTTTCAGTGCCACTTCTTTTCCCACTCCCACAGCTGTACTGATCCTGCACAAGTAACCTTGTATCCTTCTTATCTCTCAGAAAAGCCAACAAGGTGGCTCATCAATCACAGTGTTGTTAAGGTTGGAAAAGAACTTTAAGATCGTCCAACCATTACCCCACACTGCCAAGTCCACCACTAAAACCATGTCCCCAAGTGCCACTTCTACACATCCTTTAAATACCTCCAGGGATGGTGACCTAACCACTTCCCTGGGCAGCCTATTCCAGTGCTTGACTACCTTTTCTGTAAAGAAGTTTTTCCTACAATGCTAAGGTTTTCTTCATCATTAAGGTTTTGCTCAGCGTAACAAGAATCTTTGATGGTCATTTCATTGTCAAAAAGGTCCACAAGTTAATACCATAGGTTTTAGACAACAGCAATCAACTTAATACCCATGACAGGAGCAGTATCACCAGTATCACAGTATACCTATGAAAATAGGTAATATTCTGTGCTGAGCTCTGGGATATAAACAGAGCAGAGGTGAGATGGGAAGATGCAAAAATCCCAGCTCCAGCATCCAGAAGCACAGAAGTCACAGTGCTGGCACAGGCACAAAAAAGGAAGAAGAGGACTAAGCCATTGGCTGAAATGCTGTACCAGACAGAAAGCACAAAACCACGAGTCTCACACAAACAATTAGCAGACACAGAACTGCGTGTTTCGAGTAAAGATGCTGCTGAAATGGAGAACTCAACCACCTCATGGCTGAAGGACAAACTTACAATTTTCCTTCACCACTTAGAGGACAAGCATGCCATCTGAACCTGGAGAGATCAGGGGAGGCTTCCTCGCAGTGCGGAGGTGCCTGTCATCTTATTAAAAGTATTTTGCATTAAAATCTCACACATGAGAAAGAGCAAGAGACTGCCTTACTGGAAACACCCTGGCCCCAGCTCTTGGGCCCATGCCAGCCCCTCCATGTTTCACTAACATGCCCCTTTTCTCTGCTTGGGCCCTGTGAAGGAGACTACAGGGCCTTTCCTGGACACCTCTGTGTGCCAGAAATACCTGAGCTGTGTCTCTAAGGTGATGGGTTAGATATGAACTATAGCTGCCAGGAACAATCAAAAGTCACAACAGAGAGTCAGGGCCACTGGAGATGTCTGACAACCAAATAGCACCAAGGCAACAGAAAGAAGCATCAGACTGATTAAGCAGAGACCTCCAATACAAGCACAAACTGTGGCAGGTCAGGTTTGGGTAAGTTCCCCCAAAGACCCACTGGTGGACCTAAACACTGATTGTAGAGGTCCATGCCTTGCACATGGCCTGCAGCAGAGGAGCTACATGTGGGAACCCTTGTCCAAATCTTCAGGAGGGTCATCTGATCTCTCTGTAGAAATGGATCTCTCAATTACTGAGCTTCAGCAGCCCTACAGCAGTGCCTGTGCCTCAGCTGCTGGCTCCTGAGCTGGGGGACACGGAAGGCATCAGCAACTCCAGGCACACCTGGGGTTAGAGAGGTGATATGTGGGGTGGGAGCATGACAACTATTTGCTCCAGTTCATTACAAGGGCCTTCCACATCCCCACTCTCAACACCTCAGGAGATGGCCCTGCTGTGATAGATATGTTGGGCAGCCAGGACTCTGCCTTTCAGTACTGCCCCTCTGCTGTTTCTTCCTCTCACCAGGGTCTTTCAAAAGAACAATTAATGCCACAGGAACCAGGGCCTGAGGAGATCAAAGGGTGCTAAGGTGGTTGTGTTTCTTGTCCCCATCAGCCCACAAATGAAGACACAAGCTTGATCAGGGACTGATTTTCTTGTAGCAGGCTCAGCATGTTGCAGCAGTTCATCAGAGGGACTTTGGAAAGCAAGAACACAAAAGGCGTTTTACATGCAGAGCTGGCTCCTCTGCTCTCAGGCACTGCAATTGCTTCCAGATGCAATATTTGGAGCAATGGTGCAATCCAGTGGCTGGTTTGGATAGTAACACGGTGATACTGTACAAACTAATCCACTGCAAGACCAGGAAGCACCTAAAAGGAGCTGCAATACCACAGAGACTGCAGAGAAGCAGTGACATCTATTGATGAGTGATCTTAACGAGATGCATAGAAGATCCATGTTTTTTTGATTAGAGAGACTCAGGACTGGGTTGTTGGAATCAATCAATTCTTTAGGTGCAATAGCTCCTCACAGAACTGTACAACCCTCACCAATATTTTTCTGAGTCTGATTTCTCTGTGGTGCTGAGCACATTGGCACCACGACCAGTACCACATCTCTCTGGAGCAGAAAACATGTCCCAGAAGAAAACCACCCAAGACTAGGAAGCACGCTACTTCCACAGCAGCCCTCCAGCTAGGAAGGCACCCACCACCTATAAGGCATTAGCACTGCCACTGTCAGTAATAAATCAACATTTTAAATATGTTGATTTTCTGAGGGCTAGCTTCTGGAGGCTGGAATGTGGATGTATTAGATCTACTACTATAGGCATTTTGGCCTGGAGAGCACATGGAGAGATACAAGGTGGATCTGCAGGATTCTCATCCCAATAGGAAATGGTGTAGGCTTGCTACCACTGCTCATACAAGGAATCACAGAGATGAGGCCATAGAAATCCCACAGAAACAGAATGTTGAAAATCTTTTTTAAAGCCTGTTACCCAGTGAAGGATGAAGAAGGATCTCATAACTCTGAGAAATACCTTTGGGCTCCTGCTCTGGGAAAGCATTGTCTTGTGGCAGTGACTTGAGCACACCTTACATGGTGCTCCTGAAAAATGTCTGCTGGGAGGGGAAGCATTTAGGAGTCTGCCTTACTTGGTGTAGTTTTTACATGTGATTCAGTCTGGAGAAAAGGCAGATGAGCCGTTGCTGAAGGGAGCTGACCACCTCTTTTGACTGTATGAGATGGGAAATTGTCTTCTGCAAGCTAGACTGCAACACGGGTATATCCAAGGAAATGCTCAACTCTGGGATCATCTTCTTCCCGTCTTCACCTCCCATAATTCTTGGCCATGCAAAAAGGAGCCCAAGAAACAGATCCCAAACCCCAAACAGATTATGGTGGGGGTCTTTCTTTGTAGCTTGTAGAGTCAACAAGCTTGGTCAAAAAGGCAACAGCAGCTAGATTAATGAGGGAAAAAAGAAATTCCAGTGGAAAGACCAAACAGCATGGCCCTTTTGAGTCAGCTCTGTGTCTCACTTCTTAAGCATGCAGCCTGGCCACTGACACACTGCTGAGGGAGCATCTCCTTACATGAAGCCAGCCTGTGTCATAGAGTGTCCCAAGGAGCTGACTAGCAGGGTTACTGTACAGCAGAAGAAATAAAATCAGTATAGTCATCTGTATTAGAAAAGACAGAGGAATAATCTTGGTACATGCCAAGAGAATAGAAGAAAGACTACAGGTTTGATTTAAAGCATCCTCTGTGAAATAAACAAGTATAAAAAAACCTACCCACCACACACAAATTCCTGAACTCCACTTAACAAGTAGGAAGAAAATATATGACAGTTTCAAGGATAAGGAAAAACCTAATGTTATCTTCCTGTATGTGCAACTGTTTAGCAGTGACTTTGGGCTATATCTGAATGCTCCTACAACCCAAACTAAGACTGACACATCCGCTGCATTTGAAACAATACACTAAAATTGCAGCATTACCACCCAAGAAACCCTGCTCACACACAAAAGTTAAGAAACTACTTTTCGAAGATGCAAAAGGTGGACTATCAAATTTGTTCTTCAGTGCAAGCAAGCCATTAAGTGATTCTTGCTGACAAAAAGACAGGTTTGCTCAAGTCTGCACAGTAACCATGTGCAATGCCTTTTGAAACTGCACATATAAAAAGGAGGCATCAACGTACAGTTTCTTCTCCTGATAAGTGTGGCACCAGTTTTACTCTGTTTCAGCATCATTTGCCAATCCCAGGCTGACAGGGCCAGATCCTGAGCTGTGCCAGATGCTGCAGTCTCTGATTGCAGAAGGCTGTCTGATGCTCTATGCATGAGCTAAGTAGAATGAGCCGGTGTCTTGGTTTGAAAGACAGGTGCCTGCCAAGGAAGGCTGGAGCCTCCCTTGAAATGGAAAATGCAACCCCCTTCCCTCTGAATTATTATAATTTTGAAATTAAGGGGCTTTCAGGCAAAGATATGAGGAATAGGAATAACAGTTCTTTACTTTTATATATATATATATATATGTAGGTATGTATTACAAGGCAAAGAAACAACAATAACCATGGCAGTAACAGCGAACAGAACCACAAACCCAGTGCCAGCCTCTCTCGGCTGTCGGGCCCTTTCCCCGTGGGTGCAGTTCCGCTCACAGCCGGCAGGGGCGCTGGCGGCT
>VZTI01001385.1:535489-547175 GCA_013397865.1 Struthidea cinerea | reverse complement strand
AAAATATCAGAAAGCTAGAACCATAACAATCTTGCATAACAAACCCAGGTGCAAGATAAAGAATTAGTTTACAAGAACTCGTAGCAGTGTTTTTCATAGCTTCTGTGAGAACTGCAAAGTTCTCACAGAACGCTGCAGAAAAGCTGAAAGATTTCTCTACCAAAGCTTTTCAGCATCCACAGGAACCCATACAAGGAGGGCTGAGGTCAACTGGTCTCTTCAACCTGTTGGAGACTGAGGGGAGACCTCATTGCAGTCTACAACTTCCTTGTGAGGGGAAGAGGAGGAACAGATGCTGATCTCTGTGGTGACCAGCAACAAGACCCAAGGGAATGGCCTGAAGTTGTGTCAGGGGAAGTTTAGGTTCGATATTGGGACAAGTTTTTTCACTCAGAGGGTGGTTGGGCACTGGAACAGGCTCCCCAGGGAAGTGGTCACAGCACCAGCCTGACAGAGTTCAAGTAGTGTTTGGACAGTGCTATCAGGGACATGGTGTGACTCTTGGGGTGTCCTGTGCAGGACCAGGAGTTGGACTCAATGATCCCTGTGGGTTCCTTCCAACCTGAGATATTCTATGATCCTATGATTCTAAGTTGTCATGTGGATATCTATTTACCATAGAGCCACCCATTGAAAGACCTGATTTAGAAAACATTACCTAAGTATATAAACATAAAAGTAGGTTGCCATAAAATTAATGTTCTTTCATTCTTCTCACAAAATTATACTGCTTTCTCTTTCTTTTTTTTCTTTCTCTTTTATCTCTATCACACGGGCAAGAATTATCCCAACACATAGAAAAAAATCAAATTTGGGATTTGGGATACTACAGCAACCCTGGAGTCCAAAAAATATGATACTTTTTGGTGGTGCACTTATTTGGGATTTCAATACAATGGTAGCAGCATTCCAGGACTGTCAGCTTGCTAGCAAATGTTGGCAAACAGTTAAAGCTGCTCCACTCAAACTATATAGTAAGTTAATTTGCTTTGGCATGCTGATGTTTTGATTTTCTTTGCACATTTTATCTAAGCATTGGTACTACAAAACTGCATGGGGTGTTTAAATTTTAAAACATACTATACTAATCATTCAAAAAATTTCATTAACTTGCATACTGTAAATTAATATTTTCATACAGTTCAAATTACTGCAATGAAATGGACTTTCAGCACATGATGTAGTGTCCTGCAGGGTATCAGCAGTAGGAAATGTATCCCTAATGGCAAGTACATTAAATTTATAGGATTACAGTATTTGCTTTGAAATTTAGTGTCTATGTCTGTTTGTCAGCCTTTCAACAAGAACAATGCAATTTATATAGATGATGCTCTTTGCCTTATTTTAGAAAGACAAGTACAATTCATATTTAGGTTTCCAGAAGTATTTCAGTGAGCCAGTGTTTCTATTTCATTTAGGGGCTGCAGGATTCGTTGGTAAGTATCTATTCTGTGTGCCATTATAAAATCTACTTTAATCCTAACATTTTACCATACATTTAATTGCTATTTCATTTAGGCTAATTTCCTACAGAAAAGGGCTATAAAATTTAACAGGCAATGATAACTCTCTTACTTTCAGTTAACCAAGACATGAAATTTGAATTTAATTCATGTTATATAATTAATTGTCCTTGAAAGTGAAAAAAGAAAGGCAAGACACAGGGAACAAGATTTTAAGGTAGTATGACTTCATTGTTTTTCTCATTTGGGAAATATCAGGCTGTAAGACAGTCAGTGTCGGTCATTCCTCCTGCATAGCTTTGCCTGGACAGGAATGCCATGATTCAGTTACAACACAAGAAGATTTCTATAGGTGGTAGGAGCAGGGACAGTGTATAAAAGAGAAATTTAAAAGCAGGCCATGAAGTGATGGCATGACGAAAGTCAAAATTCAGCTGGAATTGAGACTTGCAAGTGACAGTGTGGCCAACAAGATGGCCTTCTACCACTGCATTATTTCAAATATCTAAGGAAAATGGAAGCCCATTGCTCAGTGAGGATGGTGATTTAGTGGCTGTGGGCACCGACTAGATTGAGGTACACAGTGCCTTCCTCGCCTGAGCTTTTGAAAGCACGATCTCACAGGTACCTGTGACTAGAGGCAGAATTCAAGGAGGAGGATGACCAGATGCAGATGAGAATTAAATCAGTGATTACTGGAGAGATTTCAACCCATGCAAGGCCTCCATGGTTAACTCCAAGAAGTATGGCCAATGTATTTACAAGGTCTCACTCTATCATCTTCAAAATATTTTGAAGATTGGAGAGGTCACTGACAAATGAAGAAAGGCAAATCCTGTATCCATTCTCAAAAAGGTACAACAGGGTAATTAAGGAAACAAGTGGCTCATAAGTCTCATTGTAGTCCTTGGGAAAATCTCAGAGCAAGTCTCGTTCAGACATCATTCTTCTCCCTCAGCAAGAAACAAAATTTCTTAGAAGGGTTGTTTTTAAAGAGCAATTCTAATAGCACTAAAATTTATTTAGTTCCCACATAAATGATGGATGACTTTCCCATAGCTGTCACTGGCACACTAAGAAGCACACGAAAATAAAATTATTCAATCATTTTACTTATAAGCCTGAAAGGTAGTTGTGCTTTTTGGTGCCACAAGCATCTTATTAGTCATCTGCTTCATTAGAGAGCAGCAGACGGATTCACCCCCTAGGAGGTCCTTCACTGAAATAGTCACTGAAATTTTCAAGGAATTTTTTTAACTCAAATGCAATACAAAAAAATTGGGATTATGCAAATAAATAAAATGATGAGTTTCTTCTTTCTTTAAATGAATAAGTAAATAATTTTGTTTTTCTTTCAATTTACCCTGAATTTAGTGCACAACAAATAGGCAAAATATAGTCTGCAAGTTTGATTTACTCAGTTGGATTTTTTCCAAATAAAGGTTTTTTGATTGCATGTTTGTTTTTATCCACTGCAAAAAAAATTGGATTTCAACAACAGCTTTACTTTTTTTCTCAAATGAAGCTTTGTTTCTGCCTATGTTGTAATTTTTGGTAAAACTTTTAACATTTTTTTTTAAATGCATCTCACAGTTTAATTTTAGTACTTCATAACTTTTCTCATGAGCTACGGCATTCTTTCTCATCAGATTAAAAAAAATCAATATCTTTTTTTTTTTTACAGTTGTAACAAAATAAAACAAGAAATGCTTGCTGCAAAAAAAGGTTGAAAAATATGAAAAATACAAGTAACAAAGACTCTTCTAGCAGTTCTATTTTGTCAATGTCCTTGAAGAGTTTATTCCATTCGTTGGCTTTACACTTGATCAATGTATCAAAACTAAACATCATTAATGTTCTATGACAGTTAATTTGAGACCACTTTGTTTTTCCTTCCTTGACCTTACCAAAGTTTCTGGCTTCTGCTCAAATGTTCAAACACACAAGAAAATTTATCAGTGGATAACAGAATATGTGAGATTTCATGAAGACACTCCTACAGCTTGCAGCTCAGAAATTACACTATTTTGCCTACCCTCTCTATACTCCTGCTTGCTTCATTAATGACAGTGAACAGTTGCCACATGCCCTGTAAAACAGCTTTCACCTGGATGGAACAATAGAGCTTTAACCACCGATAAATAACTTCAGAGATTAAACCAAGCTGCAAGTAGCATGAGTCCATTGAACAAGTCAATAGCACGAGTATAATAAGATTTTGTGTAACAGTTATAGGACAGAGAATGACAGCCATGAGAATAATTTTAAAACCATGAGAGTTGAAGTAATAGCTTTTCTTGGATGGGGGGAAAATAATTTGGTGTGTTATAAGGCAGTAACAGCATTTTAACACCAATTTACAAGCATTTGATGTGTCCTGCATATTTTCCAAATTAATTGAATTTATAATGCCAAATTATGGCACAAATGTAATTTAAAACTGTTGTAAGAAAAAACACAGAGCTAAGAAATTATTAAGCACATGAGAATGGTATTGACTGGACAGTTTCACACTGCGTCAGATTTTTAATATTGGGCTGAGACCCCAAGAATCAAGATATCTGTAACTCATCAGTGACAAAATTAAATAGGAAGATAGGTACCAGCTGCCTTCTGATCAGAGAGAAAAGAACTGGTGCACTAGGAGAGCTGGGGTAAGCAACTTGCTCTTCAGATTTGAGAGCTGTGACAAAGAAAAGCTCTCCAAGCGTGAGAGCTCGCTGCTATTAACCTGGTTGGCCTGGAACAAGCAGGCACCAATAAGCCACTGATAAAAAAAGTCAAGCTGCTCCAGTCAGGGGAGGAAAATCAATTGCAATGATCATACAGAAATCATGTTTTGAACAATGTCATGTTATTTCATTGCATGCCTGTGATAGTATGAGTATGAGGAAATGAAAATCAGTGAAGGTTGAGTACATCTGAGAAGCATGGAATAAAGCTCTAAAGATTTACAGATGAGTGAAAATTCACAAAATGGAAATGTCTGACATTTTTCTGCATATAAGTTTTTCATTAGCTAATAGCATGGGCATTTGGTGAAGTGTAAAAAGCAGGGGAAGAATAATGCTTGGAATCAGTAGAAATTCAGTCCTCATCTCTAATTTTTACTCTGTTATTTTCAATCAAAAATATGCTTAAGACCAGTAGATTGCAGGACATTTTCCTGTTTCATTTCCTCCTCTGCTTGCCTGTGCTCCCCACAAATTATATAGAACACCTTTCAGACTCTGCATATCACTCAGGAGAATACCTCTTTTCTCTTAGGAGGGTCAATCTTCCCAGCTCATTTGGGTTGAGAAAAAAAGTTGTTTTTCACTGAAAGAGATATTTTCATTTAGTTTCTTGTGGAAACTGGAGCCTCTGTGTGAAAGGATTGCAATACACAAACATGCAACTCTGGGGTAACAGAGTATCTGCTATGGGATTAGTCTGTGATATAAGACAACTCATGTATATAGTTTTGACAGATGGTCACTATTTAATTTGAGATTCCTGTGGAATAACTTGCAGTATTCACTGTATTCTTCTCTTTGATATGCTGAAACTTGTGCTGTGAACATAAAACACTGAATACTGTTACTATGGATCTTTTGTGTTCAAAATCATTAGAAACTTTTAACAATTTGAGCTTTAAACCTGCTTTGATATAATTCCTCTGTTATAGAAAAATGGGAATAATTGTAATAATAATCCTTCACCTTATATGGGTGTTCTGAAGACGAGTGTTGGAAAGGATTAAGAGCCTTGATGTTGAAGTACCTGAGGAAGAGTTGCTATAAAAGAAACCAAAAAAAATTCACAAAAAACCCAAACTCATTTATGTTGTATTTTGTGGTGGTTTTTATAAAGCAAAGTAATATGTGAAAAGAACGTGAAGGAAATAAACATAAATCCTGAAAAATAATTTCTCTGTGAATGATAGAATGAAATTACTATGGAATTGATTATAAAAATGTGTCACTATTGTGAAAATATATGCAAACATATACATGGAATTTTGGTGAATTTTCTCTTACTTTCGAGTTCTTGGTTGTCAGCATTCCAAGAACTCACTCTTCTTTTTAGATCTGTATTAGACGATATTTAAAGATACATGCCAAAGTAATGCATAAAATTCAAGGCTATTTTTTTAATAGGTGGGTTATTATTTCAAGCAATTCATAAAAGGTGTTGCCATGGTTCAGTATTTTGCATACCTTAACCCAAGACTTCAAACAAAAATAGAGTTCACTTATAGAGTAAAAATACACAGATAAGCCTTAAATCAAGTCACCCACTGCAAGTACTAAGCTGAATTTTCTATGTTTAGTTATTCAGGTGTCCAAAAGATAGTTTAATATTCATTCAGGAATAATTAATTCAGTTAGACATAAACTTAATGACCAGTAAGTTAAAATTGTTGTACAGACTGTTAACAGACATTTGAGGTAGAAGAATAAAGCAATGGAGCAAATCAAACTGATAATCTGTGACAAGTCCAGTTCCTTAAAATGACAAAAAAGACAAAGTGGCTTGGACAAAACACTTGAAATATCAAGTCTGTCATGATTATTTCTGATGTACCATGTGTAGTCACTACAAAAAGGCAGAAGTAATCTCTATATTTAGTTTCTAAATGTAGCAGAGTAGTTACTCTTAAGTACAGGTATAAATGGTTTATCACAGAATAACTTAATGGTTAATATTAGAAGGGACTTCTGAAAATCATCTGGTCCAATACCTCTGCTCAAGAAGGAATATTACAAGCAGTTGCCCAGTTCTATTTCCAGATTTCTTGTGAATGTGTTCAAAGTGGGAGACTCCACAAACTCCCGGGGCAACCTGTTCCTGAGTGCTTGGTCACTCTCACATTAAGAAAGCGTACCCAAAAATACTGTTATATTGAAACACAATATAAAAAATAATTCCCAAAGATAAAATCAGAAAGACAGTGCAGATATGGAATAAAATAATCTGTTTTATACAATTTTACATATACATGCTGTCTTGGGGTGACTTTAAGATGCTGTATCACCTATCACCTGCCCTATGCCAGACATGAGTTCTGTGCCTTTAAGGCCAATCAGAGGCAGGGGGGAAAAGGCCGTGGAATTCCTTTGGCAGCTGTGTTCAAAAACACAGATACAGCTCACTCACTCTCTCCCCAGTTCTCGGCTATGCAGCAGAGCAGAGGGGTGCATTCTTTTGCTTTTTAGCTAGCTTCTTGTTCGTTAGCTGAAGCAAGGAGTTTTCCTGGGACTGCGGCTTCTTCTTTTTCCTCCTGGAGCTGGTCAGCTCCAGTCTGGAACACCATCACCAGGAGGCCCCATACCGCTGTCTGGAGGGGCCCACGCCACACCCCAGCTCTGGGGAGAGCAGAGCCACACCTACAGAAAGGACTCAGGTTTTCTCCACAGTGAGAGGTTTTATTATTTAACATCATTCATTGTGTGCCTGTGTGCACTTTGCTTGTCAAATAAACAGCTTTTTTTTTTTCACTTTCCTCCAAGAAATCTCTTTCCGAAGCTGCTGGGGGAGGTACTGCTGAAAACTGCCTTCCCTTAGAGGATACGTTCATTTCAGCCTCCCAGTTTGTCTCAAACTGGGACACATGCGTATATATGTGAAATTATGAGCAAATCTGCTAAATTCAACAGTATAGCCATGGTGTTGATATGGACAAGATTACTGTGTGAACATGAAGAAATCAGAGAAATTCAATGGTAAAAGATGTGAAATAAGAGAATGACCCACACTGAGAAAAAAGTAGTTGCTTTATTCAAATAGAAGATGATGTTCTAATCTGAAAAAGTCTAATGCCTTATGAGTCTACAAAATCTTCAAAAGGAATTATAGACTCAAGCTACACTAAGGAACATACATGGTGATTAACAAGGGATAGAACCTCTCTGACTGTTTGGACATTTAAGTACTGGAACAAACTGCCATGGGAGAATGTGAAATCATCCTCGTAGGGGATAATAAAACCTAAACAGCATCCCACATATTACTGAGAGATGCAGAATGAATGTTTTCCCAGATAAAAAATGAGACAGTGACCACTCGAGGATTTTTATTGCAAAATTATTCTATGTGCGCTACACAACTCTCTTCCTCACCCTCAAACCAGGCAACCACACAAATGAGTCACTTCATTTCCGGCTTGGTTCACACTTTAAAAATGGCTCTGTTTTTCAGAAGCTTTGATTATTATTATTCCAGAATTTTCAGTACATATTTTGTGGCTTATATAAGACAAGATGGCAAACTGAGATGCAAAATGTTGCTCTTTTTTTCATGAAATCATGATGACAACAGAGTTACTCTAGAAACTAAGTAAAAAAAAAAGGGACAATTTGAATGTATCATCATTTTTAGTAGCTATATAGTTCTACTGTATGCATTTTAAAATATTTTTAATTAACGACTGAAAATATCTCTTTAAACTCATTTTTTTAATCTGTAAAAATATAGCAATATAAAAGTACAAAAATAACACTTAAGAAAATGTATGCCAAAGAAAGAGAAAGAAAGATTAAGGGTAGAAAGATATCACCACCCATGGATCCAGAGACAAGACTTAATTGTTACAATTTTGAGTCTGTTGGTTGAACAGATGGTTGCTCTCTTGATCCATCAGGGGTGGGGGAAAGCCCATGAAACACAAAGATCAGTGGGTTAATATAAGCTCAGGTTCAGGTTGAATGCCCAGGTACCTCTCCTGGGAGGGCAGGGTTGGCTGGGTGCAACATTGTGAATTTTTTGCAACACTGTGGATCATGCACAGTCCACTGGTGGAAGGACCCAGAAATTATTCTGGGACACTTTCAGGGGGTCTTTGACCCTGGCTTGCAGCCTCCAGAGATGGACCTGAGCTGTTACCTTGCACACTGTCATAAAAGCACCTGCTGCTTTTGCAAATAGCCAATAGCTTGAGCCATTAACTATTAATGTTTCAGTCTCTCACAACCTGCTCTTTTCAAATGTCATCATTTCTGGTAGGTGGGTTTTTTAAAGCCCCCACACTTGATATTCCTTTCCTCTCAGACAAGGTGGATAGTTAGACAATGTAATCTGCAATCTGATTCACAGTGCCTTGGTTCTGGTGGTTTTTCTCTACTTGTAAGGAACATAATCACCTTGCTAGCTTCTTCCACTGAAAATAAGAACACGTTCAGTGGTTGGTCTTGACAGTGTAGCCAATCATTGTAAAATGGATAATGTTAAAATTTATCATCATTATTTTAAATAGAATACCACTTTGAGAAATTATGTCCAAATTTTTCTTAAGATGAAGCATATTTCTGGGGTTTTTATTTTCTTCTCAGAAGCATCATTGCAATACTTCTTATGTTACTGAATGAACAAGGTTTCTGTGAACTGCAAAAAGGCAAATGCCATTTGACTATCTACTCTTTATTTTTTTTCCTGAAGTTTCCTTTATATCTTTATTCACCTCTACCCACAAAAGAAAACGGAATCTTCCAGAAAACAAAAGGCTTCCGTAATCTGTTTTCCTGACTTGTTCTGAAATACGTCTTTCTTTCCCTTTTCTCAAATACACTACACTCTTTTGCAGATCAAATAACACCTATAAAATGATGCAAAAAAAAAAAAAGAGTAACTAAAGAAGAGACAAAGTACAAAGAACTGGATTAACAGAATTGAAATATAGAAGCTGGAGAAAGAAGATAACAGTCAACAAGAAAAATGTTGAGAGCAGCATAAGTCACACAGAAAGTATGAATGAAGATGTATTAAGGAGCAGAGAAGTTTGAAATAAGGCAACTGGAATAGGTCATAGGAGCTATGGGTGATCTAAAGACTTAAGATTCTTAATGGAATGAAGGCACGCCAAGGTGCTGGAGCTGCAACCGGAGAGAAACAACTGCTATCTAATTTGATCCTTCCATGTAATTATTCAAGAGTTACTAGTTGTCAACCTGGGGAGCCTGCAGCCCTGCACAATAGAATGTGAGGAAAACATAAAACACGTTTTACAGTGTCTCTTTTGAATTTGGAGGCTATATTTTTTTCCTTGTGACATCCTTTTTCACTTCTCAATCTTATTCTTTTGACAGAATATTTAGTGTGACAAAGTTTTGGGAACAAGGAAGGAAGATTGGGTTATTGCTTTTTTAGTGACCGAGATTAAAGAGTGAAGCTTCATTATATACTGCATCAGAAAACTGATGATAGAACATACAACACATTAGTATTTTAAGGAGATTAAGGTTTGCCAAATCATAATATAAAAACAATTATAAAAATAATAAGGGTTGTGGAATTAACTCTGAAAACCTTAAAACTTATGGTGTTTTCAACATTCAACAGCATCATCTCAGCAGGGGATGTTCACTGGTCCATATGACTTTCTATAGAGACTGCTTTTACTTCATATCAGCACACTCCCAGCTTTGTCTCCACATAGAGAACATGCTCAGAAATGACAGCTTAGGGTTTGTGCCACGTGATCTGACGGCAGTGCTCATCCAGTTGGTTTAAAAGTGATTTTGTAAGGATGCACAGTGTGCATGATGATGTCTTGGCTGACTTTCTCCATCTGCCTTGGGGCTCCCAGGAAAGCCCTTTCACTTGTGTCTCCCATGCAATGATTCTCTGGTTGATTTTAGCATTTCGGGGGTGGTTTTTTTTGGTTTTGGTTTTTTTGTTTTTTTTTCTTTTTGGCAAAGGTGAATTCCAAGCAGTAATTTAACTAGCTCTGGACTCCTCCTTTTTAATCATCCAGTTCCTTATACCTGTATGTTCTTTTCATATCTTAGATTACAGAATCTCTTGAAAGTCCTATAAACTTACATATGCCTATTTCTGGGAAGAAATCAGGAACAGATTTATTCATATATGGCTGTGTTTTAGATCAAAAATATGTAGTGTTTCACAATTGCTTGCTGGGAAATCACTTCTGTATACCTTAGTGAAACTTGAAGACTGTAAGAGAACTGTGCAGAAATTGCATGGATGCTTTCATTTTTTAGTACAGACTATATTTTCCTTGATAAAGAATGAATGCCGGTGTACTGAAGGGAAACAACTTATGTTAGGGAGCTGCATTCGAAAGAGAAGCAAGGTTAAAATTCCCAGTGTTAGGATTAATCTTCTTTAGAACAAAGTTTCAGTCCTGTTAGGCAGAAGACTGGGACCTCCTTCCCCTTTGTTCATTCCTATTCATATTTCCAACTGACCAGTGAATAAACTCCTAGGAGCTTAAATGCTGCAGTTGGGTACCTTAGACATCCATGTAGATATAGAAAAAGACCCAGGTCAATGAACATGAAGAAGACCAGACAAAAAGACAGAACAATAAACACAGAAGTAAAAAAAATTTTAAAAAAATCCTTCATTTTATACTGTTATACTTAATTTTCAAGATCTAACTAAAGACGTCAACTCTGGGGCCTTTCTTGTTTATAATTAAATAGCTAGGGGTCTTCTGCAACCATTCAGCCACTGTATTGAAAGTGTTCAATACAAACATTTGACTGAATTGACTGTACAGTTTAATGGTTTGTCAAAATTTATTTTTTCATTGAGAAAATTATTGCATGTAATTTATTATCACTTGTGTGCACCAATATCTGTAGAATGCTACAATTTAATGTTCAAATGTATTTTCTGTCCTACAGATGCAACTACCCTGAAAATATTCCCATATTATGAATGTTTTGAAGTGTATTATCAAAGGTATTTTGATATTTAAAGATACATGTGAGAACTACAATTGGGTAGCATTTCCTCTGTTGTTTTTTCTTAAATGAAGGGTAAGTATGATACAAACAAAGTAATTTGTTTATCATCTAATTTGTAAAGCAAAACTTTCTTGTCCCACATATCCAAGAAAACCAGCCCAAAATAATTTTCTGGTTTTATGGTGATGTTTTTATGACATGGTAGAATGGATTGAGGAGGGGAGAGCAGTGGATGTTGTCTACCTTGACTTCAGCAAGGCTTTTGACAGTGTCTCCCATAATAATCTTGTGGGTAAGCTCGTGTGTTGAGTGACTGAACAGTGAATCAAAACTGGCTGCATGGCAGAGCTCAGAGGAGTAGAACCCAGTTGGAGGCCTGCAGTCAGCAGCATTCCCCAGGGATCAATACTGGGTCCAGTCTTACTCAGCTTGGTTATCAAAGACCTGGACGAAGGGATGGAATGTACCCTCAGCAAGTTTGATGATGATACAAACTGGGGAGTGGCTGATACAGCTGGAGGCTCTGCTGCCATT
>VZTI01001385.1:349738-520276 GCA_013397865.1 Struthidea cinerea | reverse complement strand
AGGAAGGAAGGAAGGAAGGAAGGAAGGAAGGAAGGAAGGAAGGAAGGAAGGAAGGAAGAAAGGAAGGAAGGAAGGAAGGAAAGAAGGAAACATGACAAGCAAATTGTGATCGAAAGACAGGTGACAAAGTTATATATTTACCAGAAAAGTAAAAAGCCCAACTGCACATGATGACTGTAAAAAATCTGTGATTCTTGACCTCTGTCCATGCAAATTTGATCTCACAGGACTTGAAAATGCATTATGAAGATTGTTGTTGCAATGTTCTACTTGCATACATAATTCTTTTTTTATTACGATCCTGTGTCACATTTGTCATGTCAGGCCTTACTGTTTATATATGGCTCAAAAGTTCCCTGAGGTCAATGGGAGTCTCTAAACAGATAAAATCAGAAGATGATGTCTGCATCAGAATACATATGCATAGATTACAGGAGGTTGTGACTATTAAATATCAAATGCACTATGAATATGAATAGGAATCAATTCTAAGTAAGACAACATTCATAAATGTATTTGGTAAGAGTGTCATCCATTCAGAAAGTCACAGTTTCTCAGGATTAACACCCATGGGTCAATCATTCTAATCAGAGTATCTGAAAACTTCCTAATCTACTGATGTAAACTGTCAGGATGGGTTGTTACTTCAAATTTAGGAATTAATCATGCTGATGTAATATGTGTATACACACCAGAGATGAAGATCAAATCCTATGTGCATAATACCACATCAACAGATGGCTTAGGAGTCTGAAACCAGTCTGACTGCAATGATCCCTCCTCATAAGGCAATTTAGCAATAAAATCTAAAGTTCAAGAGTGATTTAATTTTCTTAAAAATAAAAAAAAATTGCAAATAAGAGCTTACTGATAACAAATGATGTCAAACTTTTACAAAGAAAACTGAAGCTCAAAAAGAGCAATAGGAAATTGCATAGTTTTGTCGAGGTATTGCAAAAAAAGATTCAGACTATTCTGGAAGGACCAACAGCATGAGTAAGAAAATTGTTTATCACCCATTATTCTTTCACCACTGGGTTTTCAGTAGGATTGCCAACAAAATAAGGTCTGCCACAGAGATACTTTATGATGTTATTTCTCCGTGGAGAACAGGAAACACAATATTACACTGCATGTCAGAAAAACCAACTTGCATTTTGAATATAAGGGGCATATTTGAAATATTCTCCCTCCCATATTTCCAATCAGCATTCTCAAAGCATTTTCAACTTCATGTAGACCACCTCAAAACCACAGTTCTGCTTATTTAGACTAGCATTTTGTGAGTTTCCTTTGGAAGATGCTCTTCTCTTTTCTTTCCATGAAAGTCGTGATAAAAAGCACAGAGCAATAGGAGCTTGGTGAGCGTACAAGGCTTTTGTGAGACATATCTGGACTTGGAAAGGGAAAAGCAGATGCAGATCCTACTGAAGTGAATTTTGCTCTCATCCTATGTCTTAAATATCCAGCAGTAAACTGAAACGGTGAGGAAGGAAACAACTTGCTTAGCGTTAAAAAGAGAATATGTAAGAAGATTGTGAGTATAACCAAATCCCTTGTGTTTTAGTCTTGTTTTACTGCAAAATCCTCATTTTACTTGTTTTTTTTTTCTTTAATGCCTGAAAAGTATTGTAGGTGTTGTGTTATCTAGGTGCTAATTTCTATTGGAATGGCAGTCATAGAAAAAAAAGTGCAGTCTTTTTTGCTTATATTCAACAAAAAAAGAAGTATTGCAAGTGGTGTCAGGTGACCCCCAAACAGTTTAAAACCCGAAAGTGCTATTTGGTTCAGTAGACCTGCATTGATTTAGGACTTCTGGAGATCTAATCAGAACACTAGATGGACACAAACAACATACTTCTAGTTAAAGCAACAGTTGTAGTTATCAAATTCAGTTATTGTACTTGATAAGGAAATAACCACCTGCACCAGAATAAAAGATTTTTTTTCTCTCTTATTAAGAAAGAAAATCCAAACTCTTCTTTCCCTATACCACTTTCCTACCCTTTCCATTTCTCCCCGCCCCCACAAAAAAAAAAAAAAAACAAATATGATGGATTTGAGGTTTGAATTTTATTTGTTTATTTGCTTGCTTAAAGTCTTTACATAATTTTCTCCATACCCAGTAACCATAGTGTTTATGGCTTATTCTGTTGTCTTGCATCATTCCTGGCTTTGTCTGTGTGAAGTGAAAGAAGAGCAAACCTGTCTGGTCAGCTGGAGCTGCTGTCTAGACATACGCTGAATGCTGTCTTGGGATTGTGTTTTTTACTATCCCAAAGCAGAGCCATCTGGTCCTCACGTAACAGAAACTGTGAGATGTCTGTAATTTCTAAAGAGATCCAAAGTTCAAGAATAAGCTACTATTGTAGCTCTTATTCCTCTGAACAATTTGTTTTGTGACATTGTCTCTCCCCACAGCACATAGTACAGAACTAGTGTGTGTTCTGTAAAGCACAGAAATATTTAAAAGCGATTAGTAAAATAATGAAGATACATTTATAATAACGTGACAGCTACATGGCTGCATCAGTCACCAAGTTTTTTGGTACCATACAATTTATATAATTTTTTAATGTCATGTCACAAGGCAAGGGAAGAACTTATTTTTAGGACATTTCATCTGTGGGATGGTGTAACAGAACTACATAAGAAAAAGTATGACTGAATCATTGTGCCCTTGTTTGATCAGGTCTCATGATATCGATACTTCTAATTTGTCCAAAAAGCAGAAATAAGGACAGATCTTTAAAGTAAACTGTAGACATAATAGTAGTGTAATAGATGACTTATTCATCAGGGTGAAAATAAACTGTGTCCTTGGAAGTTTCACAGAAAGTCTATTTGTACACAATTAAGCCATTTCGAGGTCTGTTGAATAGGTGTTAATTTTATTTTGAAAATTTTTATACTGATATAACTGAATACATGATGGGTATTTATCTTAATTAAATTTTCACCAGCATGGCTGCATTTATTATCAGAAATACTGCGTATTAGAAATGACAGTCAGATTTCATTAGGCTACTTGATATCAAAAATAACTTGGATAGAATTCAAAGATCATTATTACTTTTAATGCCTGCAACTGAGTGTAGAGACAATTTTGTATTTTCTTACTGAACAGAAAAAATGTAATGTTTTCCATGAGTTATCAAGTGCAAACCTGAATGACATCTGGCAGTCACAAGAATTTCACAAACAATGACATACCCTGTTGTATTTCGTGAATTGTTTGAACATGTTGCCAATCATTCTTCTCTGCCAGTTTTAATCTATCAGTTGACATTTACTGGATGCTGAAACATAGGGGCTCAGTTGCCCTGTAAGCTGAGACCTTTATTCTAGATTTCTGTACTCCTCTTCATTACAAAGAAGTTTCCTCCAGTGCTGGAAGGAAAAAGAAAAGAATCCCCTATATTGTATTTTTATATTAACCCCATGTATCCAGTATTTAAATACCTTCAAAGAAAAAGGCAAAAAGAAAAGCAATTCAATACTTTGTATGCTTTATCTTTAAATAACCTAATCACTTAACTTTAAATAACTAACTAAGAGCATTCTTTATTTTTTGATGGTTTTTTTCGACGAAAGAGCCCAACTCTTACATGTAGAAAAAGCAAAATAAGGTGCCAAGAACATTCTATACCCAGTGAAAACCTTGATACACTTTGTTCTGAGCAAGTCAGAAGGCTGTCAGGTGGTGGCTGGGTGTCAGGAACTGGAAAGCAGATGCAATGAGGTGGTCATTACTGCAGTGAAAGCTCAAAATCAACCTTGTCTAAACTGGACTTGTGACAGTGTAATTAATTTCTCTAAGATTTTCTTAGTTACTACAGATCTCCACACTTCATAGGCTTCTAAGTGTTGCCTGCATTTGCTCACTCACCCCCTGCAGTCTTGACTGAAGTGACAGAAAGGTCAGAGTTGCACTGGTGCACTTGCTCATGCTCTCCAGGACCCCTGAAATTTCTTAATGTGTCTAACTGTGACTTCTCTCAGTGAAAATCAGCTCCTGTGACATTTCACCAATCATCAGGAACATACATATGTGTGTGTATATATATATATATATTTATGTAAAGTATCTGAGTGGCTTTTTTCCTAACAGATCAACTTAGTTACATATCATGATCATCTATCTAATTTGAACTGGAAAACCAGTAATCTATTTATGATTTCAAGTAAATGGTAACATGCAGTATATATATAAAGTTGGTAACATTTATAGCTAAAATAGAAGACAGTAAATCTAATCATAAATATTCATAAATATTAAAAAACCTAGTGAATCAGAAGATAGATTTTTTTGGTGTTCCAAATAGACAATAATTTTATCATTTACTATAAATTAAAATAATATGCTAAATTACTGCATATAATGTAGCAATCTTGTACTATTCTTTGTTTAGAAATTCTAGTATAGTGTATTAGAATCTTTTGATGTACTTAAAATGTTCTAGAACTTTATTTTTTTCATTCTGAATATTCATAAGTGTGTGTAGAAATCCAGTCACCATTTCATATGCATTGAAAATAGTTTCTCTACATACATTAAAAAATATTTGAAAAGCAATCCACCAACTGTTCAAAATCACTACTATAGTTTTAGGTATCTGGTTTTCATCTCTTTATCTCACTGAGGAAGACAGGTGCTGCTCTGAAGCACCATGATAACATTTGGAGTCATACCCAGGTCATACTCATCCAACATACCTAAATGAAAAATTTAGGCAACGAAAATCCCAGTGCTTATTTTTATTATTATTTCTCTCTTGTAAACATGAAATTTTTTATTTAAATAAATAAGTTACATTTTCCATTTAGGAACTTTTAAAAAATAGTTTTGGTGGGGAGGGTGCTTGAAGAGGGACCAAATGATGTTATGTTTGGTAAATGATCTCTTGAAGATTTTGCATTTTCTTTATAACTATGTTGGCCATTTACTATAATTTTATAGTAATGTTCTTAGTTTAATGATAATTTTAACAGCCATTTTTCAATTTGGACTCTGCTAGATATGTTTATCCCCTTAGATTAAATACTAATTATTTCAATGATAGTATTCTAGTTATACTGTCTATGGAGACACCATATAAATTAAACTACTCATTGCTTTTGGAAACAAAACCACCCCAAGTTATTAATGTGTTCATTTCTGAGTCATTGTTTATTTCCCTTCATTATAAATGATTTATGTGATTCATTAGATTGTGGTAATTATCATTTTAGACTCATAAGATTTTTATTTATGCAAGCTTTGCTGGTGATGAAGTACACCGCTACTTACAAGTCAGGCTTGATAAGCAGTAAATGCAGGATAATGAAACCAGTCAAAATATGTTTAAAGGGCAGCAAAATCTGTTGTGCTTTATTCATAGAAACACCTTAGTTTGACATTACAAAACAACTGCATTGGCTCTTAAGAAGAAAGAGAAGCTTTTGGATTTATTACTGTAGTATTTCTAGAAGAAACAAAATAGTCCTAAAAAATGATAACAGCTATGCTGACACCATATCTTCTTTGGCATAAAGAAGAGAGTACCCCGTTTAACACATCACTACAAAAAGATATTACATGGTGAACTCTTGAACTAACCATTGGCCTTATCAACTCTCTCTTGGTCCCCCAACACATTCATACCCTTTTCCCTCTGCTGCCTTCTGCTTGGCATTGTAGTTCCAGCTAAGACCACCAGCTTACCTCTGAGCCTACAGTCCCAACTAATTAGCCCAGCACTCCTTTTAGCTGACCTCCCTCATCTGTTTCCAAAGATTTTAGCATGCCTGTATAAACTTGTAATTTCCATACATCTGTGCCTCTACCACCTCTTTTGAATGACAAAGTTAAATCATTTCCTAATCATCAAATCATTTAAATCTGTCCTGTGTTCCTTTATTAGGTTTGAATTTTCTCCAATGTCCTTCTTCTGGTTATTCCAGAGTACTGAATATTAATATTACACAAAGAGGCACACAGAACATTTTTCCAATGGCCTGTTTGAATTTGTCAACGATTAATTTAAAACATTAGACCAAAAAGAAAAAAAAAAAAGAAAAAAAAGAAAGAAACAAAAAAAGACCAGGCAGGAAACAACTTTTATATTCTTCTGTATTCTTCTATATATAGTTAAAAGGGAATAATTTAGTCTTAAAATGAAATAGAAAATGTAGCTTAAATTTGCAATCAAAAGTGGAACACTTTCTTCCTTTGTAAGCGGAAGTTTTTTAGCTAAAACAGGTTTTGGGGAGTTAAAAAAAATCTTGCTCTTAAAAACTACCCTAAGATACCATAAGGATGTTTTGATGAAAAGATAATAAAACAGATATATTATTTCTATTGGGATTTCAGAATTATTAATTAATCAATTTATTTATTTTTAAAATATTTGAACTAAAATAAAGTAACAACCAGGATTTCTTCATGCTAGGAAAAGCAATATTTTTATAGCCTAGTAAGTTGCAGTTGAGGTATTTTTTAAATTAATGTGAGTCAAACTAATCAGTAGGGAAGTTAAATTCTTATAAAGGCAATTTGGCAAAAGAGTTTACAGCTCTGGCAGCAGGGGAAAGAAAAAGCAATTTTTCGTCTTCCAGTTAATTGTCTTGAGTTACAATCTGAGAGCAGCTGACATTTATTGTTTTGCAGACCAAAAATGTGCAATATTTTTCATTATTGCTTAGATTTAAAACTATAGTTGACCAAGTACACTACTTGAGAGACCATGGAAGCAGATAATATCATAAAACATTCAAAGACTATATTCATGTTAGAACACGTTAGATATAACTATAATAAGATTTTTTAAATGGCAGTGTAAGACAATCTCAAATGTAGCAGATTGATTTAGGGGTTGGTACTATGCAGATATACTCTCGTGTCTTGTTTCCTAAATTGCCCCCTAATTTTGTTTGGTTTTTTTTTGGAGGGCCTGAGACCTGAGAGCTAAGATGTGAACGGCAGCTCCCAGAGTTTCACAAGTCACTCTGTGCCAGGTGAATGGCACTATTTCCCATTTACCCCATGAGTAATTCTGCTTCTCTTGCAGTGAACTTGACCAAAGGAAAATCAAACTGCCCTGTACCCTGGTGGAACAGTGTCGGCAGATGTAATCTGCTTATGTATATAATACACACATAAGCATTACTTTGGCTCGGAGGATACATGGCAAAATCTGGAGCAGTAGGAAGCAGGGGGTGTTTGACATCTCTCTCCCCAGGTAGCTGTTAACATATGAAGCCCTGCTTCTCTGGAAATGGCTAAACATCTGCCTGACAAAGGGAAGTTGTGAATTAACTCCTTTCTTGCTCTGCTTGTATGTACAGATTTTCTTCCTATCGTAAACTATCTTAATATTGGCCCATGGATAATTTCTTGCTTTTGCTCTCCTGACTCCCCTCCCCATTCTACCGGGGGAGTGAGTGAGTGAGTGAGTGAGTGAGTGAGTGAGTGAGTGAGTGAGTGAGTGTGTGCTGCTTAGCTGACTTCCGGGATTAAGCCACAACACCTGTGAATATCAGTGTACACATAACTTGATGAATATTGAGTAATTTACCACTAATTGCTTTGATGGTGGACCATTGATCGCCTTTTTAGTTTTTTTTGATCACTTGGTGGAAAAAACAGAACAGCAAAACCCATAAAGTAGTATTTGCATAATACAGCTCTTTGCTTTTTAGGCCTGAAACCAATCTTCCTGAAGCGAACAAGTAACAAATTGCTTGGTTTGAAGAACAAAAAGGTGAGAAGTCAAAATTCCTTTTCATGCTTTATCGGTAATTTTGGAAGGCAAGGCTACAAGGTAGGGATGTTTTCATTTGATTTGGTGTGTTGTATTTGGCTAACATGAACTTCATTTTTAATTAAACATACTATAACCCTGTTGGGAAAGTTGAGCTTTAATTGCAGATGAAATTAATTGTCACTGAAATAAAGTTCAGACTTTCACTCTTGATGAGGTAATAACACAGTTTCCTGGTATTTGCATATTTTTGCCATTGACCTCTGAAAATTACAGCAGAAACACGAGAAAAACAAATTCATAATGATGCAAATAGGAGAAGTTAAGCAATTTCTACTTAAAGGAAAATTATTTTGAATTCAACAGGAGCTGTGTTAAAATAACCCTTGTTTTATCATTCTCTGTCTCTCCCATCCAAGGAGACTTTGGGAATCTTCTTAAATATGAACAAGAATGATCAAACTGTGGAAATGAGATCAGTCCCATTCCGAGGAGAGAGGAGGGTTAAAATTAATACATCTAACATGTACTTTCCGCATTTACTTGATAAATGAACTTATAGCTTTAATTCTGAGGATAGTTCAAATTAGGTAAATATGTCTTAGAAAAGTAATGAATTCTTAAAAATATGTGAACTAATGTGCTGCTCCATAGTTCTATATAGGAAGTTGGGATATATTTTTTTTTCTCTGTGAATATTGATAACTTTGTGTATGCATGTATATCTGCATATATGAAAACATGCATCAAATGTAAATTTCTCATTCTACCATAACTTTAGCAGTTTTTTGCTTAAAGGAGACTACTCGAACAAATAAAATTACAGAGATATGGTCCATGATAATAGCAACTTCCTCCCTGTTTTATTGCATATTTCTGTATTAAAAATTTCATTTTAGCATCCTTATGCCATGAAACGGGGACTAAAAGAAAACCTTTTTTTAGATTAAAAAAAAAACAAACCTAAATTTAAATGCCATAGCAGAACATCAGCTACCACAAATGCAAAGAGAACCACTAGATTTTGAAAACAGTATCTTCAAATATTTCTGAAATCAGAGCATATTTTACTCTCCTCACTTCTTAAATGGGGAGGAGGAAAAATCAGACATGGATGAAGACCTGAAGTCATACTAAAATAACACAGAGCTGAAGAAGTAGTTCAGAAAAAACCTTTGCCTGCATTGGTTCTGCACCAATTGAAATATGGATGTAATAAAAAGCAAATCGATAGCAGTTAGGATTTGGCACAGTGACCAGAGTGTGCAGAGGCTAGAGAAAGAGCTGCAGAATGCAAGTGTACACCAGAACAGTGGCAGGAAGCCTCTGCAGCAGGGAATGGACATGAGAGGACAGCAGTGTTATCTAAGGATAGACTGCCATTTTTTCAAGCAGGTGCAACAGAGTCTTACTCATTTCCAAAAAGATCTAAAACAATCTTCTGATACTTTGAAGCACCTGGACACCATTTAGCTGTATGGCAACGTGCCTGACCTAGAAGCAGTGTTGAGGAACAGGACGTAGAGGTTCAGGTTTGTCAGTGTACCCTTTTGCACTTCTTGCTCTGTGTGGCTGATCACTGGCCTGGAGCACAGGCAGAATTAACCTGACTTACTGCAATAAACTTTGTAAGTGCAGTCCAAAAAACTCATTCTGCAAGACACTTTGTCATTCATCTCTCATTCACAAAATTAGGACATATATTTGTGATAATTTTAAAATGTCTGCAGAAACCATTACTGTCCCATGGTCGTTTGTTACTGTCCCATGAGTGAAGACTTTAAATGTCTGCTTCTGTGTACAAGTAGCTGAAACTACAATTAAAACAGATAAAAATACTGTGATGGATTTATTGGTATGAATTCAAGTCGTGTCATACGACTGATACATACAACTCAGCTGCAGGCACACAAATGCTGGCAGATTGAAGGAACTAATCTGTGGGGACATTAGGTTCTTCTATTTCTACAGTTTACTCATGAAAAGGCAACTACTTGTACCTCCAGGTCAAGTAACTACGACCTTAATTGTGTCAACACTACTGAAAAATCACGTGATGATTTTTTTCTGATTTTGTTTTTTTCAAAATATGCAAAAGAAAGAAGGATTTATGATAAAATACTTTATTCATACTGCAAAGTCAAAAGCTTGAATGAGAAAAAACTTCATAGCCTGCCCAGCCTTTCACCACACAGTAATAGGCAAAAGAGGATGAAGGAGCTGCACATATGGAACAGTTTCAAAGATGGTATCTAGAGTAGTGAAGCTCTAGTGAGTTTAAGTGAGTTCAGCAATGCTACTTTTTCCAGGAGGAACCAAGTCTCATTAAGTGCACAAAGAAGAAGGATTAGTGTATAGCAAGGGCTATTGCTCCCTATAGAATCTCCAGTTAATTATTTTCCAAGATTGGAAGATATGCACCTAAGAATAGATGAGGAATTTTCATAGTTAAAGCCACTGAATTATGTTCTGATAAACTGCCTCTATATCAATTTCAGGTTTTGTGGATGATGCTGTAGATTTTTAATGAGTATTTCATTCTCTGAGTGATGTAGTAGATACAGGAGGACAATCTATATTCCTTATTTTCTGATAGAAAATCTATTGAAAAATGAAGACTGCTATCCTGTGTCTCTCTATTCCTGCAATTTCATATTTGTAAAAAGGGGGAAACATGCTCTGAATAAAAGTTAGTAACTATGAGTCACTAGTACAGTAACGATATTGTTCAATAAAAACAAACCAAACTGAATAAAACTAAAACAAAACAGTTCTGTAAAGGTAAAGACCAGGACTATCTCTTGAGCAAGGAGATAGTAGCATGGTCAAGATATTCTGTGATTGTGTGAGCATGTTCCCTGTTAACTAATGGATTAAATAAAGAAGGGCTTGAGAACAAATGATGTCATTACAACCAGAAGCTACACAAGAATATTTTTATATCTTTTTTTAAAAATTTATTATTTGAATTATAGATTAGCTACTTTGAAATACTCATGAGCACTAGCAAACAAAAATTGCAAAGTGCAGATAATTCATATTACTTCTATGAAGATATAATAGTAGAGACATTTCAGACATTCACACAGGTCTGAAATGCTGGCAATCAGTGAACTTAACTATGGAATATTTCAGACCTGCTGAGAAATATTGGTAAAGTTAAGTGCATATCAAAGCATGATCAGGTAACAGGTTACAATTCCTGGTTCACTGAGGCCTTAACCCTGACTTTAAGTGCAATAGATTGCCCCTTGGAAATTCAAATTACTTAGACAAAATGAGATGCTGACGGCTAATTTTTGATCATGCCTGAAGCTTGAAGGATTTTGCCCTATGTATGATTCTTAACAGGGAGTTGTTCTTTCTCTTTGTGATTACTCTTTGTTCCTGCAAATTCCTTGTTGGAAGTAATCCTGGAACCAACCCTCACTCTCCACTCCAAAATTTTAGTCTTTCCATTTAATATACTTCCCATATGAACTATAATTTAAAAGCTTTTCACATTGTTAACAAATTTTTTAGGATAATCAGGAATTTTTCTTGGACATGGGAGTCTGAATAGACTGCTCTTGCATTCATTACTTGTGTGGATACGTTCTGTGGGATTTCTACTCCTTTACCAGAATGAGCTCTTTGCACACTCCACATTCTGAAAGTTCAAATAACCACAATAAGCCAACAATATTTATCTTTAGGGGAATGGTTGTTAGGCACCTATACAACAACCCCACTTATATAAATTTTATTGCTCTGATTTTTTTACTCTCTTTAGCTTTGGCAGTCTCCTGATTGATTTTATGACCTGCAGACATGCAGCATAAAACTGGTGAACTTAATTTTGTCTTTGACCCCATGCTCTATGCTTCTGTACATTGTAGAACTGCTAACTTCATGAAAACCAAAAAAGCCTGTTTGTTTCTTTGGTTAATAACTTCAGTTATAAAAACATTAAGTAAATATTTTTTAGGTCATCCTTTTAGGGGCAAATATTTCACTTGGTTGTACTGAAGAAACAAACAAACCCAAACAAAGAAATAAAGAAACAAGGAAACAAAATAGAACAAACCAAAACCCAAATAAAGTAATCTCAAACTCCTGCATCCTATGACTGACAACTAGGGTGTGACATGTACGGAAAGGACCTGCATGGGGCTTCCTTTTGAATCAAAAATCACAAAAGTAAGAAAAACTGGAATCATCAAATGAGAGATCAGAGTTAGAGAACCAGTCTCATGCTCTGTATCTCATTAAACCCCTTTCAAAAGTACTCAAGGGAGTGAGAAATTTAAAGAATGCATTTTGGTATTAGAGACTATTCTGCAATATTGTCAAACTCAAATTAAAGTCCATCATTCAGTGACGGTTTATATCTCCCACACAGATAAAATAAATGCCTCCTAGTAATTTTTTTATAGTTTCATGTCAACAGTGAAATTTCCTACAACTTCTATATCTCATAGTGGGAACCGAGACAACTCTGGGGACCTTAAGGGTTCACAACAAAACCAAGCTTATTGTCAAATATCATTGGTATTTAATTTTTGTTCAATTATTTCTTTTTTCAATAACATTGTTTGCCTGTACCACTTTTTTCCTTCCTCCCCAAACCAACAGAATTTATAGAAATGCCCATACCCACGTTGAAAAACACACACATAGGGAAGAACTACTGGTTAGTTTCCTGCAAACTAGGGATAGCTTAGGATACTTCAGCCCTATTGATCCGTCCTGTTCAGCAAACAAATTTTGTAAAAAATTCTTACTTTAAGAAGTTATTATTTTGTATACATCTACTGGCACAGACACACATATATACATGTAAAAAAGTCTGTGCTTCAGAGGACCAGTTCCTTTTAAACTTATGTCTTATTGGCAGCTTAATATTTTTTCCTCAGCTTTTCTTCATGCTCAAATGAATTCTTCATCTTTTTCTTCTTAATCAGGTACATGACTTACCTTGCTGTAAAAATAGAAGACCCTGGGTAAAACCACATGAAAAGATTTAGTCCTTTTTTGATAACCCTGTATGAAGCCAAAAACACATCAGCATTTTAAATTGTTGGTTTGGTTTTGTTTTGTTTTTTTAGCTATTTTTGCACTCTTTGAGTTTTTGAGTTGAATAGAAGTTCAAATTTAATTTTATTAACTTGGGGAGCAATCCAGATGTTTAACACTCACTAAATGATAGAACATATAGAAGTGACTTATTCTGAAGTTATAAATGAGTATATACTCATATTCTGTATCTAGGAGACTTAGGTAACAGCAAAAAGTCGGCATCCAAAAATCAGCACATCTCTAAGCATCTGAATTAAGCAAAAGAAGCAAACCAACAGACAAATCTTCTAAAGAAGAGTGTCCTTTAAATAGATGTACAGTTCTGGCTTAAAAAAACCCAAAACAAATGCAACAGTCAAACAAACAAACAAACAAAAAAATCCCACACCAACCAACATAAAACCATTCAATTTTTTTCCAGAGGAACAAACCTGAATAACAGCACCCATCAACGTAGAGCTCTGATCCCATATAACTTGGCACTCCTCAACCATCAAGCCCCAGGTCTCACTGAAATGGAACAACACAGATTGGTTTTTGAGCTAGATTTTTAAAATATCACCTTAAAAAGTCCTCAGCAGAAACTTGGTAGAATGTAAAGAGAAACATGTCTATCTTGATAGAAACTCATTAATTAAGTACTCATTTTCAGTTTTGAGCATGAACTTAAGTACTCTGAAACATAATTCATGTTACAAATTCTCATATTCAAAACTTGCACTGTTGTACTTTAGGAACAATTGAGGAAAGTGAAAAGGCAGAAATCTTATTTAACTCAGTGATGGGAGGAGTGTTTCTCAAGAGAATGCATGATGATACATACATTTCCTCTCCCCTAGTACATAATAATATTGAGAGTCAGTTACATTTTCTGTGGGCTTGAAGTGTCGAACCTGAAACAGCCAGGCCTCTGCAGAATTGCTGAGCTCTTTATCAGGATGAATATCCCAGTTAGTGGTCAGTTCAGCTGTTTCTATGGTTACAGATTAATTCAGTGGTTAGAAAGGCAACTTTCAGTATATATATTTCTTGAACTGGGAACATAAGTCAAAGTCGAATATCTTGAGGGACAGCTACGTTTGCAAGGATGGATTGACTGTTGTATAACAAGTCTTCAGTGTCCATTTTTTACCTGGGACTTAATAAGCAACTTTCTCATTCAGAAAAAAAACCAAAACCAAATAATTTTTCGACTAAGGTAGCTGTTTAAGAAAAGGTATAATGTAGAAAAAGCATCCCAACACCTACAGTTTGGGAATTATTTTTAAAATAATTCTTAAAGTCTGAAGAAAACTGTTAAAGGCAATGACAGGATTATGGTTTCTACATAATGAATAATTATATAATGAGTGTTACTTGATTAAATTTCAAATAAATTGGAATTTCAGTACCATTCTTTAATAAAGTGCATTTCTGGGTAAGATCACACTAATTTTAAACTTTGCTTTATGCATGACATTAAGGAAATCAAAGTTCAACCTCCTTATAAATATGCTTACCAAAACATGCTTTGAAAAGCAGAGAATTATAACACCCCTTCCAAAATCTTCACATTAAAACTTCGCATAATCTATATGAATATTGTATCGACTATGGTGACTATGCCTACAGAAATGCTGGGGAAAAAAGCCCGTTAGTTAATAGCCAGTGAAAAGAAAACACAGATTATCTTAGTGTTAATGATACTTTTTCTCACACCTAAACAGCCTTTAAGCAACAACCATATGCTGTCTTTCAGTACTAAACATGCAAATGTGTCTTCTATTATGACACACTGCAGGAGGAATAATGTTCATATCCTTCTGGATATGCATTAGCCAGAATAGACAATAAATTTAACAATATCAAAATATATTATCCATTCTTAATTCAGCCTAAATTGAAACACCTTCGCATAGAGAGTATTTCTGATGTTTAACAATTTTGTCAAATGCTGATGCTACGTCTAATGGGTGGTAGATATTGATACTCAACCTGTAGAGTCTGAGAAAACACTAAAAAAATCGAAAAAGAACAAATTCTAAAAATACTATTAAAAATGGTATTAAGAGCAAATATACATACATATACAAAACCAGTATTGCATCAAATAGAGATAATGTCACTTTTTAATTTTTTCATGTGTTTATTAAACACATCTTTTTAACTTTAAGACCAAAATTATGTGAAAATATCATCATAAATAGTCCTGTAGAGCCCAGGGTGCTAGACAGCAGGAAGCATTCTAGGATACTTGGATTCCCTGCACCAGGGTAGCTGATGCATCAGATAACTGATGCACAAAATCTGAATGGATACAACAGAAATTCTTCTCATTTTTCCAGTTGTAAGGTAGAAGACGGACAAGAGGGCCTATAAAATAGGGAATTACTGGTTACCCTTTTTTTGTAAATATTTGTAAAAAAAGGTTTATTATACAGTATCTTACATGTAAAGTAACACATTTAATAAAAAGGATATGCGTGAGAAATCTTATACATTTTTGAAATGTACTAAGTTTTAATACATAGAGATGTGATACTTCCTGGAGCTTATAAAAGATGTTTGCCATGAGTTGAACTGGTCTTCATATTATGCAAAGTAAACGAAAAATAGACAGGTGTGTCTTGAAAAGACAGTTAAGAGTTACAGTATGATGGTTAGAGTGCATTAATTGGTATTTTGGAGCCAAAGAAGGATTGTATAAATGTGAAGTACATAGGTTGTCTCTTCTCTTATATAAAAGTGACAGTAACTAATAGTTCCATAAAGAAACAGAATGATGCACTGCATCTTTCCCACATAGCTTCCTATTGCAAATGTATTTGTATGTCTTCATGACCTTTCTTAGAGAGTAAAATCCTGTCGGCCCAAATCTTGCCTGTTACATGCTTAACACTCTCTATGTCCCAGATGGTTAATCCAGACTGCTGATATTCCAGGTTTTCCAGGTTTGTTCTCAGATATAGTACAAGTAGGGTTACAAGACAGAAATACAATATATTTCATGGCTGTATCAAAGTCCATGTCATGAATTCAATTGATCTTAGAATTGTGTTGGGCAGATGAAAACAGGGGAAGAGAATACAGGAAAAAAGAGACAGAGCTATGTGAAATGAAAAAGAATATAGCAGCTACGGTATGATTGTAAAACTGCATTTCTGAAATGGTTTAGAAAAATAGTCTTGTATTCCTGTATGTACAGCCACCCATCCTAGAGCAGGAGGGGTAAAAAGTGGCAACATGGCCAGAGCATTCTTTGAAATATGTTTGAAATTTTAATACAGTTGGAAACACAAGAGATAGCGTTTCTTGCATCCTTAATGGAAAAAGGAGACACTCATCTTAAGCAAGGTTGAATAAACTCCCTACAACTGTTCTGTGGCTCTCATTCATCTCTGGGCAGAAGAAAGAGAACACGAGTAGCCATATGACTAAATTTCAGTAAGGCAAAACCGGAATTGAATATCAATGCTAAACAACAGTATCTTATTCCAGAATAAAACTTTATGCTGAACTTATTTTTATTGCAAGCTCTTTGTTTTTCCTTTTTAAATTTTTAATTTTTTTTTAATTAACAGTATATTTAAGTGACTTTACTGCAGCATACATAGGGACAGTAATACATACTCATGTATCACAAAGTATTAAAAATTTTTGAACTGTGGCTGTTGAGTCTAACCAGTTCAGACCAAGTCCTTGAAGCTTCCTGGGTGAGAAGTCAAGGTAACCGAAGTTGGTCTTCCTAAATCCAGAAGCCATAATACAACACTGTAGTTAGGCCAGTGTTCTAGTGTTTAAAAACCAATGAGAAATCTGTTTCTCTTTTATACAAATGATTGCCCATTTATTCTACTCTAGTCAGAATAAATCTCAGACTAGGGCGATAACATAACACATAAGTTTTCTGGAGCAGAGACCCTGGTGAGCAGAACTGGTGTGGCAGAACTATTGATGAGTTGCTTCAGTGACTATTGGTATTTAAGATGGTAAAAGAACCAGTGAAAAATGTGCTTTCATTGAGAGTGATTTGCAAAGTGCAGTTAGGCAATTAGAAGGAATCTGTAATTGAAGGTACTTGCACCTAGAAAAAGAATGAAGAGTAAAAAATTAAGAAAGGAAAATACTCTAAAAATCTATCTCTATTTTCATCTGTTCACAGCTAAAATACAGTCAGAGATACATCAACAATACCTTTTATTTTAACTGAACTAATTTCATTAGCATTAAAAGCAATGAGCAGAAAGGTGAATGAGCTGCATGTAATAGCAAATGTTGCAAAATTAGTTATTATTAAAAGCAAATTTTACCTCACTCCATCATTAATAATAATAATAATAATAATAATAATAACAACAATAATAATAGTAAGTTTGTACTCGTTTTTAATGAAATTACTGTTTACCAAAGTAGTTAACCACTTTGTTTCTGGTGACTACAGTGATTACTATGAATTCAAAAACTTTTCTTTTTTTTTTTTTTAATCCTTGATATTATTACTTTTGAGCAATGTTAAGTTTGCAAAAGATATTTTCAGACATATACTTATGACTTACCAAAAGATTCATGATCTAAGTGTAACTTGACAGGTGAAGTTACATTACAGGTTAATGTTAACATCTTTTTTACTCTAGTGTATTTATCTGCATCTCCAAATTAGAGGTAATTGTTTGGAGGAAAATATGAATTAATTAAGAAAATACATTTCAGTTAATGGATTTAGAAAATGTATTAACATATTCTGTCTCTCTTTTAGCCTTAATATATACAGCTAGAGGGCACATCTTAGCAGTTTCCATATAGTATCTGGAATGAATATGTTCCCAAATACTGGTACATTCAGGTTCTGGTGATACTGAGTCAAGACTTCTTATAAGAGCAGAAACATTGAAAAATGAACCACTTATAAACCAAATGATACCTATGTTCTTCTTGACACAGGTTTTAGATGTACTTCCTTGCAAGTAATTTTTTCCAAAATGAGGGTGGTATGGTTTGGGCAATTGTTCTAACATGGACTGAAGAAGGATTACACTAAAAGGCTCAAGTTTCAATCTCCCCTTCAACCTTTCTTGTAAAGATTTCAGGTTATTATACACTGAAGTCCAGAGAAAGACATATTGACTTAACAGGACCACAGGGCTGAAAGAACATGTGTCTCTGAGTCTAGGGGAGCATGACAATTTCATTGACTCTGCCTTCAAAACACAGAACAAGAAAACCAACCAAACAAAACCAAACCAAACAAAAACAAACAAACAAACAAAAAAACCCCACCAGCTTTCACTATGGTGCCACTGTTCAAGACGAGGCAATGGAGCTGGTTAAATCTAGTCTGACCGTCAGTGGTAGATTTTACCTTAATTGTTTAGAAATGCTATGACATCCAGGCAGGATGTAAAGATGCATACACTCTCCTGAAGGTCTGAGGATATTTCTTTCTAAACACAAAGGCTTGACCTACCTTGTAGCTGGAACAATTTATACTTCTTCATAAGTCAACAGAACAAAATAATAGGAGATGTCCCGATTCATTGCCTTTAACAAAGAAATCCAAGATTGTTATTTCCCTCTGCATGGTGAAACTTCATTAATCCTTGGAGGATAACTTAATTCTGACTTCTTCCTCCCAGATAAAGAGAAGGAGCAAGAATGAACATGATTTCATAATTAATATTGAGCTTTCTGCTCCTTGTGGTTGACTTCCTGTTGATTTCAGAAGTTTGAACCAATGTTTGTTTCACGTAAAATTCCCCGTAGGGAAGAGTCAACCACTTTGTCACACTAAAGGCAAACATTTCCTGCCATCACACCTTTTGTACCATTTTCTTGGAGGGTTTACTTTATGGAACCTAGCAGTTTACTTCACCAAGACCTACAGGCAAGGTGTGAAGCATGATAATAATGAGGGAAAGACAGGTAATAAGTTACTCCGTGTAACTGAATTGATTACTAACATGTTTAGAAACAGAATTTTAGGAGCCTGAATAGGTTTCATGAGAGTGCACCAAGACTTAGACACCAAATCAAATTCCAATGTCTCCTTATTCTTTTTTTAGGGCTTTGATGGACCACGCACAAGGCACTCCACCTTGCTGTCTCTCTGGCAGTAGCATCAAGTTAAAGCCATCACTGACTTTGTGCCATCACTGTAAGAACTGTTGGAACCATCGCTCTATTAATTTCTTACAGGGACTCCCAAAGTTTATTTAGTTTATCTTGACATTTTTTATTATTGGCTCTCATTCTTATCTGAGCTTATGGATAATGAATTTATTAGTGATACATTAATTTTAAATTATCTTTCAGAAGAGATAAGCATGCCAGTGAATTCAATTTGGCAGTGAACATCTAGCCAATCTAGAAACCAGACAAGTCCATTTTATAGATTGCAAGGATAGGCCAGAAATACCGATGAGCCCTTTTGCACACTCGTAGTTGATGCTTTATGAATTGTGCCATCTGTTCTTTCTTAGGTGAATGATTGATTAACTGAGCAATATATGATTAGTGGCTTGCCTTGCTACTGTACTGTACAAGTTCTGGAGTGTGCTCTCAACAGCCACCATCTGTGTGCCTAACAAATCAAGCAGGGCAACATCCTGTTCTGTGCCATCCATGCAACCCTTGGGGCTTCTCTCAGGTTACTGATCTCTGTAGTATATAAGGCTGTGTTTGAACAAATCTGAGCAAAAGTAGGGGGTTTTCTGACTGAAATATTATTATAATATTATTAGTCTTCCCTTACTTCCTCTTTCTTTCCCTCCTCTTGCTGTTTGTTCCCTTCTCTCTTATTCTCTCCCTCCCTGTAAACCAGAACATTTTCCTTTAACCTTGTTTGCTGAGATTATAAGTTGTTGTTGTTGTTGTTGTTATTGTTGTTACTATTATTATAATTCCATTATCCAGGAACAGATATCCCAACAGGGAAAATTTCACTAGATACTTGAGGTTTGAAAAAAGCTTTGAAATTATAATGGGAGATATTAGGAAACTTTAACTATAACTTCACAGCATGGCTGAGGAAAGAACTCCAGAAGAAGGGAGTTCTGGAGTTCATCTTGTCCAACCCACCTGCTCAAACAAAGTCTCCTCGACCCCATTGCCCAGCACCATATCCAGGTCTTTTTGAATATCTCCACAACCTCCCTGCGCAAGCTGTGCCAGAGCTCAGCCACTCTCACAATAAAGCAGCACTTCCTGATGTTCAGAGGGAACCTTCTGCGTAACAGCTTGTGCCTGTTGTCTCTTCCCCCCCCCAAACATTCCCTTGTCCAGGCTGAACAATCCCAGGTCTCTCAGGCTTTCCTCATGGGAAAGATGCCCTTAATCATCTCTGTGGCCCTGGCCCTTCTTTGGACTCTCTCCACTATGTCCATGCCTCTCTTGTGCTGAAGAGCTCAGAACTGGGCACAGCACTCCTGGTATGACCTCAGCAGCACTGAGTAAACAATCCTCGGACTCACTGCACCCACACAACCAATCCTAGAACTACAATGTGAAAATGTGCAACACTTATCACTGCTCTGATCCTTCTCCTTGACAAAAGCAGGGTTATAGACAAGATCATAAAGTATTTTTTTAATTCTCACATTGGCTAAATAAGGTATGATAAAATGCTTAACAGACATAAGCAATAAAATGAAATTCCTAGGTTAGATTTGTTAATGATTCACAAAAGACCTTCTTTTTAAACTTTTGCTATTTAGTTATTAAGTATGTTAAAACTAATACCATCATTGTTCATTCTTAAAAAGTGCTGTTTCCAGTAATGAGAATTTAATGATATTACCTGCCAGTATTTTTGTTAAAAGTTAAGACAGTTGCAGTTACTATTTTATAAGAGGAAAAAAAATGTTCCAGAGGTGCTTTTTTCTTCTACATCTACATTTCTTTTAAAATATATATTTTGAGGAAAAAAAAATTTAACCTCCCCCTTTCTTTTTCTCTCATTATGTTTTTTTGCTGTACAGTCAGAAGCCTGAGCTTAATGTACAACCTATGGACTGGTCAGAGGTGAAATATGTCTTTTATTGGGAGAAGACTGGAGTATATTTAATTAAGTGTCTTGTATTGAGACAGAAGGGGAATTATATTACTGGGTCAGATAGTTCCCAAGTGTACTTTGATTACAGATGTAAAATGTTATATTTTTTTATGTTGGCATTGCACCAATTAAAATATTGCCAGTAAAAAGCTATGAGCTAGAAAAGAAACTCTAAAAATAACATCTTGTTAGTGCACATATCTGCTTTCTGTGTAGGTTCTGCTTCAGGGTTTTACTGCTGTCAATACTGCTGACAAAAAGCTGTAAAACCACAAGCTGTGCTCTATTCTGCCTTGTGCATCATCAACAAAATTGACAGTTAACACTGGTTTTAAAATCTGTATTACTGATGGGTAAAAATGTATATCAACGAATATTGAATTGCAAGACAGCCTGCAGTCCTGTGCTGAAAACAAAAGGGATGGGAAGAAAACACAAAACACAGAGAATGAAAGCTACTCTTGTATAATGCCCTGAAAATGGAATTAAACTTTTGCCTCAATGACTTTTTTAAAGATCTTCTATGTCTGATAGTTAACAATTCTGTCTTCCTATAAACCAGAGCGATGAATACAATGCTTTGGGAAAACAATGACCCTCTTTTCCCCTTAGCCATATTTCTTTTCTTGGCACATTGATGCACCGTGAACCACACCTCAAAGCAGAGCAGTATGTCATTAAGTTTACATACTTATTCCTTCAAAAGACAGCTGCTGGTTCACATACCTTTGCAACTAATTCAGAATGTCTGTCAGATGTAGGCAGCTTGTATTCTCTCACAGGCAATTTCATGGATAAATGTCAGAAGATGGGAGCCAAACTGAGCTCATGTAGCACAAATACTTATGTAATTTGTTCATTGTTCTTCAGTTTTGCCTCTTAATCAGACACTGCTGTCTGACACAGCCCAACACTGCACTCAGAACTTGAGGTGTGAGCATCTCCCAAGATGCAGGGTAGTAGCTCTACAGCTTTAATTTTTTATTTATTTGTTTATTCTTTTTTTAAAGTTTTGCTAAGACAGTACAGTTTGAAGTCCAAAGGAATTCAGCCCTTTGATTGTAAAAATACTGGAACAATGTCAGATGAACAAACTTTGTAAATGAAACAGATATATTATTCTATCACAGGACGGTGAGAATAAAGACATCAGCATGGTTTCTCTAATGTTTTCATTAACACTACCTTGCTTGTCTTACCACAGGTGTTCACACATTGAACCAATTGGGGATTAATGGATTATTTCATTAATATATCTGTGAAATTAGTTTCTAGTGTTTATAGTTTTCCTCTTCCTCAGTTGTTGACTTCTCAGCATGTCTCATATAACTCCCAAAAGCATACCTGTGTTTCATTACTTTTCCTGTGATGATTAGCAATGAACAGTTTCTAAAGCTAGGAATGAACCTTTTTCTCAATTCTAGAGTTGTAGGGGAAGTACAGCTAATTCTCCTACTGTTTCAATTGTGCATTAGAAAAGATCTATCTGTAGACTAACTTGAAAATACTGCAGAAATATTAAGAGAATGACAAATCTAGGGGCATATTTCAGAAACTGGCATATGCAGCTCTGGCGATGCTTCCTCTTAATATCTAATTTGAAGAAGACAGGTAACAGGAATATACATTTATAACATTTCTGTAATTTGAAGTCAAGTTTGAGACCCCAAAAAGATAACTTAAAGAAAGATAACAGTTGTAAAAAAAACAGAACAAAGCAGCAGAGAAAGAACTGAGGATCACAGTGGACAACAGGCTGTCCATGAGCCAGCAGTGCCCTTATGGCTAAGGGCCAATGGTACCCTGGGGTTCTTTGGGAAAATCACTACCAGCAGGTCAAGGGAGGTGATTCTTCCCCTCTACTTAGCCCTGGTGAGGCCACGTCTGGAGTGCTGTGCCCCGTTCTGGGCTCCTCAGTGCAAGAGAGACATGGAGATCCAGGAGCAGCTCCAGCAGAGGTCAAGAAAATTGATCAAGGGACTAGAGCATCTCTGTTAAAAAGACAGGCTGAGGGAGCTGGGTCTGTTCAATCTCCAGAAGATACAACTGAGAGGGGACCTTATCAATGTCTCTAAGTATCTGAAGGGAGCCAGGCTTTTCTCAGTGGTACTGAGCAGTAGGACAAGAGGCAACAGGCAGACTCTGATACACAGGAAGTTCTACCCAAATGCAAGGAAGAATCTCTTTTCTGTTTAGGTGACCATGAACAGGAACAGGCTGCCCAGAGAGAATCCCTCACTGGGGATACTCAAGAATTGTCTGGACGCAATCCTTTGCCATGTGCTCTAGGATGACCCTGCTTGATCAGGGAGGTTGGACTGGATGACCCACTGTGGTCCCTTCAAACCTGATCCACTCTGTGATTCTGTGTTAAAAAAGAAAGCATTTTCCTGCTATATATAGATCAACCTGTCTGATGGGCAGCATTTTTAATGCTGCTGGAATCAGTAATGAGTGTCCATGGCAGTTAGTGAGAGGAATTTAAACAGTGATTGAGCCTTTATTTTGTTAATAGTCTAAACACTGCTACTGAACAAAGTGTGCTGTATTCTCAAGTAGAAAGGAATGTTTTCAGCTGAAATACAGGGGTTATTAATCCACCATTATTAAAAACATGCATCTGATAACTTTTTAAATACTTACGGCAAATTATGCCTCCCAAAAGGGGATGGGTGAGAGGGAACAACTTAAAATATTTGCATAATGACTTTATAAAACTCTGAAAACCCTGGTCAATTTTTAGCTAGCATAGTTAGTCTGTAAAATAATGATGAAAATATAAAATTATACAGTAAGTCATTAAAAGTTTCTTACTGTCACAGTCATGATTTATTCAAATATAGCTTCCAATCTACCACCAACACAGGATAAGACCTTGAGCTGATAAAAAAGAGACAGAAGTTCATGTCCTCAGTGCTAAACAGGAAAAAAGGTAGTAAGTTTTTAAAAGTATAAAAACCAGTGTAGATATTGTCATAATACTTCCTGAAGGAAACCGTCTTCCTGTCATTCTTTTGCCTGTTTCTAATTCTATTTCTATAGATTTCTGTAGATTTACTGTGTTTATCATATTGAGATTCCCACAGCACCTGCAACATTAGATCCCCAGATACAACACATTGACTGTTGATTTGAGTAAGTTTCTAGTTTTAATGGAAGAAGAGAATTCAGAATATGAAGGCCCTAAATCCTTGCACTGCTGCTGGTCTGTTAAGGCAATCCTTGACGAGATACTGCAGAGTCTTTGCCTTAATGATACCATTTGAAGAAGGGAAGTAATATTGCTCGAATCAGAAGTCACAGAATGATTTTTCCATGGAATCATCCTGTCCCGAGGAGCGTTTGCACCTCTGCGTATCTGTTTACCATCTGTGAATGTTCTATTGGTAATAAATAGAGCAAGACAGTTACCTAGGTGGTAGAATTCTAACAGAAGTTCGTGAAAATGTTCTGGCGGACACTAGCCAAGTTAAGTATTTAGAAGTTCTTGGAAGATCTTTATTTAGATAGAAATGGTTTTAATAATGGGTGAACTGTTGTATCTTTGTCTGGTAAAAAGCATAAGTTGGTGTGTTGTATGATACAAAGAATAAATCAATGGATATTTCACTTTCCATGGTGCAGAAAAAGAAAATGTTTTTTACTCATCTGGAAGTGCTTTAGGATAAATACTCCAGTTGGGATATTTGAGAGAGACACCTATATCCAATGAAAAAATATCAACTCTGACACCATCTGTTAAGCAAAGTGATTGCATCTGTGGTGAGATCAAAAGGTAGAGAAAATAATATTTTTATATCAACTGTCTGTAGTATCAGTCACTAAGAACCAGGAAAGGGGAAGCTATAAAGTGTCTGTCTTTCAAAAAAAGTAAGGGAAGCAAAATAGCAAGGCATTTTCAAGAAGGTACTCTTAGCATGTAATGAAATAGAAAATGGGAGCTCCACATGAAATACACATTTAAAAGTATTGAGGGAATATCAAGGAAGATTTTAAAACAGCATAAAAAAAAAAAAGTTCAAGAAAAACCAACTCAAAAAAATCTAGTAAAATCCAATTTATTCCTTTCATAGGGTAGCTAAAGTAGTATTTTAAGACCACAAGCAGCAGAAGCGAAAATGCCCTATAAAGCTTTTGACATGCCATCCTTCCACAGAAATGTTAATAACAACCCCCTATTCACATTCAGTCCTGAAAGAATATATGTTACAGGTTAGAACATTGCTAAAGAAGGAGATGCTATATTTTATTCCAAGAAGGCCTCTAGCTCAATCCTTTGAAACATTTTTGTTAGCAACCTGATTGATGAACTAAAGGCAGCACTTAGACCATTCACAGATGGTAAACAGATAGGCAGAAGAGCAAACACTCTTCTGGACAGGATGGAAATCATTTTGATAGAGTGGGAGAAGGTCTGAGATCAACAAGATAATATCCAATAAAAACAAGTGCAGAGTGCTACACTTTAGAAGGGAACAAATATAAAATAAAGAATATCTGGCAGATGACTGTAGGCTTGATAGGAGTAAACAACCTGATGTCCTGCAAATGAGGAAAAACCTTCTTTGTGTTTGTGCTAGTAAGACTGTCAGAAGGAGAATACATGAAATAATACTTCTACTCACTGTGAATATAATTTAAGAATAAATTAATAAATTTGGGGTTCAGGAGGAAGACTACAGTAGTTTTAAGCCATCTCCAAAGCAACATTGTTTGGGCAAGAGGTTTATCTAGAACAAAAGAGAGTGGGATAGAAGGGTAACAGTATGATATGTTAAAAGGGTTGTTGTAAAAGTACCAGTTTTAAATTATTTTCCTGAGTCCCCCAATGACAACAAATAGTCATCAGTACTCTTCATCACAGCAAATCTTACATTCAAGACTGAGAAAAGCTTTCTAATTATATGAATGAAAAACATCACAGCAGCATGTCTGAGAAGATGTAATCTCTACTAGATTTCAAAGACTAGGAATAGACAATACTCAGCCTGTAGCCAAAGGATAGAATAGCTCAGCTAGATTTCAAGCTGTTTTATTAAATAATTCTCTGTTACTATATACAACAATAAAGAAAAAATATTACTTCACTTGTATGATTTCATAGAATAAAAATATATATCCTTATGTAAAATATTTACAAAACTGTGAAATAATAACATATTATTTGGGCATACATTGAATTATGCAACCTACATGTATGCAGAAATAGATGTTTAAGCAAAAGGCTACAAAGGAACTGCTGTGGGTTCTTTGCAAGATATTGTTTTATACTGTTTGATACAGTAACCAGTTGAAACAGTATTGTCATAATCCAATAGAACTTGTAATGATTTTTATGTAGGTTTAAATTTGCACTCCCCTTTCTCCTATTTTGAAATACTGGGTTTTTTTACTCAACATGCTTTCTAAAGGAACCAGTAATAAATATATCATTAATACTTTGAAAAGTATTTAATGTTCACTGTCATTTGCTTTTGTGCTTAATAAGGCACAGAGATGAAAAATTCATGATAACATACACTAGGAAATTGGATTTCAAATTATATGCAAATAAGGGATCAAAATTCAAACAAAAAGTGCAATTATGAATTTAGTAAAATAATTTTTTAAAAGGACAAAGAGGAGGGGGGAAAAAAGTGATAACAAATAGAACAACTGTGCTTTGATGAATGATAAAAATGGATTAGTCCTTTAAGTGTCAAGCCTCTTGTAGAAACAACATTATTAGCTCTATCTTTTAATAATAATGTCAGGCTGTAATATCTACAACTTTAATTTTTAGAAACAAATTAATTTGCAATCAACACTGACTGTGATTATAACAAGTGGTATAACATGCCAAAGGCATATTTTGATACTAGGAATGATAATCATTGCTAGCACTGTGAGGAGGAGGGGGAGCCCTAGGTGTATGCATGTTAAAGAACAGCCATGCAGATTAATATAGAGTGTGTCACATATAATAAGTTCTCAAGCTCCACATAATGGCTCTGTACCTGCTTGTTCTGCTCTAGCACTTGTCTTTGACAGTGAGAATTATTAGAAGACAGAGCAAGTGCTTTAAGGGTCACGAGCTAGTTTGCCCATTCATAGACTTCAGAAAGCCAATACTTGGTCGTTAGTAGCCACACATCCCTAAAAGCCATAATAAAAGTCTGTCCCAAGTCTACAGGAAATACAATTATGAAAATTTTCCCACGTCTCTCCTTTCACACAGACCTTGCTGTTGTGTAGAACCTTTATGAAGGAAAACATCCTAACAGAATGAAAGGTCAGTACTAAATATTCTTTGTAATAATACTTTCATGAGTTCCCAGAAATGGGACTATGGAAAGCAATTATGGATCACTCATGTTTGGATTTACTGAGAATGCTTTTTGTCTTGCTCTTGTAGTTTGGTCAGTTTGGGCATTCTGGTTGGATTTTTTTTTTTTTTTTGGGGGGGGGTGTTGTGGGTTTTTTTTTTAATAATTATTTTTTTAAATACAGATTTTAATGAACTGTCAAATTGTAAGTGCTGCATTTTGGGTGTAACCTAACGTACGCATATGACCAAAAGATGTCTGGAATCCTAGGTATGGAAAGACATTTCATTTATCTATAGACTTCCATTCAGGTGAGAAAATCCTTTAGAGAAAAATAGAATTTTCCAGATATGCTGCCTTATACATAAATAATTCACACAGTACACTTAAATTTATTGCAAGGTAATGTCATCTTTTAGAAAGACAAATGGTCCTTTGGGTTTATACAGAATATTAAAATGAAGCTTGGAGTGTTGGCAGGGATAGTTTATTTGATTCAATGCCTAAAATTGTAATAGGTTTTTAGTACAATGCCCAGTAATGTCAAATAATACTTTTCATACTTTCTTCTAAAACTTTTCTTTATATTGTAGGCAAATTCACCTGCATCAGGGTATTTAGTTGGATAAACAAGCTACAGTTGATATGTTAGAGTAAGAATTGTTTAGCATTCTCAGTGAGTCACAAAGGAGATGGGTGCTTTTGATGTGTTCATAGGAAAGCACAAAACAAGAAGGATTAAATGTCCTAAACAAAGTAATTAAGTGCTCATAGTTATGATTGCCCTAAAATGTTGCGATTTTCATTATATTAAAATTATTGTATGAGTTATGCTCATACCAAACAGAGAAAAATATTTTTTTTAAGGATAAAGATGTTACCATAGAACAGCTTTGGCTCTGAGAGAGTAAGGGTCTGATAAAAATAAAAAATCCTCACAATGTTAGAAGAAATTTAAGTTGTCTAAAATGCTGCAGATGTTCACAGAAGACTTTTGAAGGAATTTTAGTAAACGCTCTAAATACAATATAGCACACTGGCCACCAGCTTTCCACCTCAAAGGTTAATCTTTTCTTAAAAAGGATGAAATTATTCAATGAGTGTAAGTTATTGCAACGGTTTTGCTAAGTTCTGGAGCCCTTTCACTCTGTCAACATTTTTGAAAAGAACAAGTTTATTGTTCTAAAGTACATTGCATACAGCTGGATAGCGCTTCACATGTGATGACTTCTGTTTATGAAAGAGTTTGATTTAATTGGTAAAATAGTATTTTTCATTCACATAAACTCGGTTTTCTTCTGTTTGATCCAGAACAGTACAAAGCAATAAAGCTGACAGTCGTTTCTCTGCAATATGATAGAAATTCTTCAGAAAGCTGACTGACTGAGAATACAAAAGATTTACGAGAGAGGAAAACAAAGCTTTCAGTAGTCTGCATAAAAATTTGGACATCATTTTCTTTGTCTAGATCTGTGTTAAAAAAAGCTCAAACAAACCAGCATTTGGTTCTTCAGTATTTTTTCAAATTAATTTGATAGTTAATATTAAATATTATTGCTTGCTAAATTTATTAGTGCTTTTCAGTAAAAATTTCTAAGGAAATAAGAGACATGCCTCATGAAATTACCACTATAAAACAGTATTGCAGTGTAAGGAGTAATTAAAACAGCTTAAGCAGAATGGAAGTGGTGTCATTCAAAAGGACACACTGAAACACTTTTGACAAAAATATCTAAGAAGCAAGGAGAAGAACTAATAGAAAATGTACTGTGATTAAAATTTCAGATAACGATTGAGCCTAATTCTGATGAGGAACATGACATTTCTTTTGTATTAAAAGTATGACAAAATTTGATTATATGGTTTAATGTATTCTCTTACACGTAACTAAAATATTGAGAACATACTAACTGAAGCCTGTTGCATTGTGCCAGGCAAGGAACTGCAGTGAAGCTGTTAGGTCTGGGACTGAAGCATGACCTTTGAAATAGTACTCAGATCCTTACTTTTTTCCTTCTGTGCATTTGTTGAATAAATGAATAAATCTGCCATCCATTGTCAATGAGATCTACTGATAGAAAACTATTTGATTACCTGTGACAAACCCTTTCATCAGCTGCTGATAACTAAGTTCAAGTAGTGACTTGGCCAAAGGTATATATGCATTATCGACCTTTCCCTGACCAAGAGCAAGATCTTAATTAGAGGTTCATGGTTTTGTCAAAACAAGTTTCTTTTATATATTGATATATCTATAAAAAACCCCCAAGAATGAGTGGGATCAAGTGTCAGTGTGTGTAGTTCCACTAGACTGGAAGACCAATGACCTTTTTCCATTTTTTCCAGGGTTTTTCAATGTGAACTGTTTTAAAGTGGATTAGATGATCATAATTTTTCTGAAGACTATAAAGATTATTGAGGTTAAGAATCCAAAGTGAAAATGAAAGGTAAAATAATTAAAGGTAGTAAGAACCATTAGTTTCACCCACCGGTTACTTAACGTTTTCAAATAATTCCTGAAGATTTTACTGATGACAGGAGTCTGGAGACTTCGATAACATACTATTTTTACAGGGAAAAACCCCAACCGTAAGTAATGCTAGCAGACCCAAGACAAATAAAAGGATTTTTAAAATGAGTACAGGTGCAGCACCTTACACTTGGCCTGTTGAACTTCATGAGGTTTGCACGGACTCGCTTTTCAAACTTGCCAGGGTCTGTCTGGATGGCATCCCTTTCCTCCAGCGTGTCAGTTGCAGAACACATCACGGTGTCATCATCAAACTTGCTGACGGTGCACTGAATCCCACTGTCCATGTCACCAACAAACATTTTAAACAATGCTGATCCCAATACTGACCCCTGAGGAATACCACTCATCACTGGTCTCCAGTTGGACATTGAGCTGCTGACCGCAATTCTTTGTGTGTGACAAACCGGCTGGTTCTTTATCCAGAAAGATGTCAACCCATCAGATCCATGTCCCTCCAGTCAAGGATGCTGAAATGTTAAACAGTTGTGGAAAGGAGGAGGAATTATTTTAATGTGAAAATATTTACATTTACTTGGTTATTTTGAATAATAATTTTACAGAAGGTGCTTTAAGGCTCCCCCAGTGTTATGCCTGTCTGTGCAGAAAACAGAGCGAAAAAAGTCTTCAAAACACAGGAACTAAACCCAAAATAATTATAAATTCCAAATCACCGAGCTGACCTTAAGATACCATGTAAGTAGAAAATCCTACTTCCTTCACCAATTGCTACCAAACAAAACACCACTGATGTTATTATTAGAGAAACTTAGGGAAAAAACCTCTACTATTTTGCCACATAGGGGTGATTCAGGAAAAAATGTTAGGAAACGGTTATTTGAGCCAAGGACAAATTTGAAATAAGGAATTTAATGAATTTCAGTGCTACTTTGTGGAAAATGAACTTTGGAAACAAAACTTGTGTCCCTTGGAAAACTTCTTAGTGTTAGGATTCTTCTTAAAATTTCCCTAAAGGTCTTTAAATCTTTTGAAAAATACCATCTCCCACCCACAATCCAATTTTGAAGCAAAGCATTAAAATGCACACATCATGTTTTGAAAGCTAAGCAGATAGACAGCTCATTGAGACGCTGACAAGCATCATCTTCTGTACACCAAGAACAGCTGCCAGTCACGGCTGACAAATAAATTTACCATAACTGGTCCTAGTGTGCTGCCTGGGGAAGAAACTGCACTAGCAGAAACTGGGAGCACCCTTCTTCCATAACATCACTGTAATTTAATAATAACAACAGTGTAACATTGACCCTTAACAAGATCGAGTCCAAAGAGGTAAGGCAAAGAAATTCTCACTTAAAAGGCATTAATTCTTAAAATGAAAACCAAGTTGTGCTTCTGTGTCTCCACAAGTTAATGTCATGTGATCTTAAGAATCTGAAAGGCTGTTATTAAAAAAAAAAAAAAAGGAAAACAAAGAAAGGTTTAAAAGGGCAGTTAAGGGAATTAAAACCCTAAAACCTTACATCATCTTGGAGACTTCTTAGGGAAGCTGTATTAGAAGCACAGAACAAATCTATACTACTCATAAAAGTCCTGAGAAAAGAAGCAAGCCTGGTTAAAAGGCAGGGGCAAGGGGAGTTATCTAAAAGCTGTCTTCAAAGAACAGGGATCATGTTGAAAAGAAGACAATAGAAGAAAAGTAATATCTGGAAAGTTAAAAAACTCCATAAAGCTGGGTGAAAGAAGAGCTTGAGGTAGAACAACCAAAATTCATAAAAATTAATAAATCTTTCTTCAAACACATCAGGAGCAAGAACTCTGAGAGGCTTCGAATCTCACAGATTATCAAGCTATAAAAGGAGCCTTCAGGAAAAATAAAGTCACAGAAGAAAGCTGAACAGACACTTTGTGGCTGTGTTCACTGTTGAAGAACATGTACAAATTTTCCCACCAGTACATCCCACCCACCCTTTTTTTCCTTTTCTTTTTTATATTTTTTCAAATTGGGAAAGGATTTCAGAAGATGTGTTTCAACTTGAGCTCCCCTAGGAGATGCTTCAGGAAAAAAAAGGCAGTAATGAGAGACCAGAAGCAGATAATTTTCATCCAAGGCCTTAGAGATTTGATGGTAAAACAGATGAACAAGATGTGATGTACAATCCCTCCCTCAAAATCCTTGAGGTATGTGAGAAAATGAAGGGAAGTGCAGGGATTTATTTAACTACAAATGCTTGAAGGCTCACAGATTATTCAAAGAGGTACTATTCTTGTTTCTCCTGTTATTATAGTCTTTTCTACGCATCTGCTTTTGATGGTAACACCAGATGAGTAGAGCATTGGATCCCATTGCCGTACCTCCTCTCTTCTGTGCTTGACTTATGATGGGAATGACAGTTTAAGTATTACCAAAATGTGAGTAAAGCACCTAAATGCCATGCTAAGGTACCCATTACACTCTCCACAACAACAAATAAAATGCAGTACCCTGTCAGCTTTTTTTTGCTGCAGCAGCACCCTGTTCACTCACATTGAGCTTGTCCACTGGGACTGCCAGGACCCTTTCCACTGGGCTGCTCCCCAGCTGGGTGGGTCCCAATTCTCCAACCAATGCATAGACCACTTGCCTAGACTGTCACACATCAGTTCCTCCAGCATGAGTGTGTGGGAATCCTGAAAGCCTTGTAGAAATGTACTGAAATCCTTGGAGAAATCCAGGTAGGCAATGTCCACTGCTGACTCCTTAGAGAATCTCCAGCTTCTATAGGGCAAATAAAACTAGACAGTTACCTTTTAACTCTGAGCAGCTATCTTGAATAGCTGTCATCCAACTCTGTAACACTAATATTTAAGACACCAGATTAAAAGGGACAGAGGAACCTCGCATCTTCCTAAATCCAAGATGTGATTTTCCAAGCCTCATTTTAACTGCTTTTTGTAATGAAGACATTAGAAGCCTGTGAGCACTTGAGTCACTGAGATCTCAGATCCTAGTTGCAAACTCCAAAATGTAAAAAAATTTTAAATGAAAAATGTGGACTTTACTTTTAGCAACGTCTACATCTTAGGTCATTCCCTACGCCCTTATGTTCCAGAAGCACTTGATTTGGTGTGAACGTTTACAACACAAACAGACCACCAATCCCTTTACTACATAAATATATAATTTCAGCAGGCACAAGTTGCATAAGCAGCATAGGGAAATATCAGAGCAACATCTACAGAACTGCATTTGTAATGCTGTAACTCCTTACATACATCATATAAATAGACAGTGTCTTAGTTAAAGTAACTCTTAAAAGGTAGATGATGTGGTTTTGAACTTAATAACCAGAAGAAACCTGAAATGAGGACTCTCTTAGATGTATCCAATGAGAGCCAAAAGACTGCACAAAAGCACAGCTTTGGTAAGTCAGCATTAATTGAAGAGCTTATAAAGCACTCTCCACCATTTTGTTTGCTGAATAGGGGAAACTCTCTGCCACATAACTGAGATGTTTACATGTTTGCTATTCTGCAGAGTTCTCTCCTAGACAAGAGCAGCTTTCAAGCAACATAAGAATTACACATACACATGCATATATATATATCTATTTTATGAATATATGTTTCCAACTGGCAATCTGGAAGGAAGTATAATAAAATCCTGTGAGAGCTTGGAAAGTGAAAAGAGGAACATGAATACTAAAAAACTCCAAACAGTATAATTGAAATGTTTCACGCATTTCTTTCACTTCCTTTTAGGATATTTGTATTTACTATGTTTTATAAGCAAGAGGGCTCCTCATGACTCCTTATACAATGTAAAATCCAGCATAATCTGATAACTGACTGTGGACTTTATTTTTTATGGCACTAACAACAAAAAGTAACTACAGTTTTGGAAGCATATACATTATAAAATCAACTCTATGCTATATTTTATAGATCCATATACATACAGAAAGTTATGCACAGCCCCAGATGTTGCAACTACTGATAGGATGTGATGCCCCTGCTTCTGAGTGTGGTTTGTCTTCACAGAGTTTATGCCCAAGACTCTTGGGATACCATTACAGTCATGGCTCTCTTTTCAGCTCTGCATGTGGTAAGAATGTGTTCACAAATGCCTATGATATGCCATGTAGAAACAGCCAGGTGAATTCCTTTAACAAACCTTCTGTAATATACTGAGATATATATATATATATATGTGTGTGTGTGTAGTAGGGAATACACTGGGACATGGGTTGGCCCAGCCAGATAATTAACAATTACAGCCAATGGATACTTTAGTTTCATAGAGAAATGTATTTATCTATTTTTATGTCAGTATCTACCACTTCTCCTCCTTTTTTTTTCCCCCACTCACAGAGATTTTAATTCATATTCCTTGAGAACAATTCTGAGAATCAGTCCTAGCCACCTGTGTACTTTAATACACTCTCAAGGATCTTGCTTCTAGGATGAGAGCTGGATCTATACATCTAGGAGGTGACAAAAAGAGGTTGTGAAGTCTCCATCCTTTGCGACATTTAAAAGCCATGTGGATATGATCCTGGGTAGCAGACTCCAGGTGGCCCTGTTTGAGCAGGGAGGCTGGACCAGGAGAGGTCCTCTCCAGCCTCATCCATCCTATAATTCTGTGATTACTAACCTTGCCAAAAGACTTCTATTCTGATTCTGACTTGCTCAATGCCTTTTAAGAAAAGCTGGGGGCATATAAAGATCATTAGCATTTATTTGTCTTAGTGTACCACTTTGTATGTGGTAACAGCACAGATAGCAGCAGGAAATAAACACATGTAAGTATTTAATAAATTAGTGATATCTCAATTTACTTGTCTCAGCCAGTCTTGCTTTCACCTGTGATGCTCTTTTGTAAGTCTTTTTTCTGCTCCTAACTTGTCACTATTTAGAAATACATTTCATTGCAATACTCTTTCACATGCTTATAAGCCTCTGCTGTAGTGTCAGAACTCTCCTTTCTTCTTCCCTACACCGCTACTGATAGAAATTAAACTTGGTATGAAACGTGCACAAAATCCAGAGTAGATACCCTATGTAATAGAAATTGTGATTGAGAATCTTTTTATTCTGGTTCATTTATGTGTCAAACTGTGCTGCAGAGGGATTCCAGTCAGAATTACATTGGTAATCTTATTGAAGTTGTAATGTGTCATCCTCCATGATTAGTCTTCATTTTTATCATTAGAAAGAATCAGATAATCATAATTAAGTTTTCGTTCCGCTAGAGTGTAGGCCAGTGTCAGAGCTACACAAGAGAAAAAGGAAGGACAAGATCTCATTACAAGTCCCACTGCGGTTGGAATATGCCCCCAACTCTGGATCATGAATGGATCAGTATTATTTGACCTCTATCCTAGAAAAATCAAAAAGAGTTGCAGGCTCTAGGAGCAGAGCAGGGTATAGCACTGGTCACTAACATTCCTTTGCAGGAATCCCTCTCCAGAAATAAGAAATAGCTTGAAGACAGAAAGTAGGCTTTTTCGCTAAGTGGAAAGTTTGTGTGATAATGTGGCATAATAGGTTCAAATCTCCATTGTGGAAACGTAAATCAAGAAATTTAAAAGGAATTTCCTGATCAGATAACAGCATGAAGGCTTGAGGTAGAAAAAATAAGTCTCCTTGCTGCAATACACAGCTCTTTATTATTTAAGCCTTTTCTGAGCATTCTCCACTTCTCTGATTCCCTGATGAATGCAACAGTGAGAGCATCAGATGAAAGTAATTTCTGACACACAGCATGTGTCTAAAAATATTTTACTTCTTGAGTATGATAAGTGACAGAATGAACAAAAGGATGACTTGAAAATTGTTTATCAATAGCTCTTTAACAGAGACAGCTTGTATTTATAAATATTTAGCATCCTCATTGAAATATAAACATGAATGGAGAACAAGAGTTGGACACACAGTATCTGGCAATAAACTAATTACCTTTATAATCAATTATATGACTGAACTACACTGCTTTTTTCAATAGACATCAACTAAATGGGTTTTGAGAAGTGATTTGCTGAATTTGTTAGTGGAAAGCATTTAGTTTATTATTTTCATCTGGACAAATTAACAGCAGGTTTTTTTTCTACTATGACTCCTTCAAATGTTGAAATTCTTCAGTTTCTTTCGAAATGCAAACATATGAATACTTAAGTGAAAAAAATACTACAAAAGCTAACTGAAAGTTTAGAGGATTCATGTAAATTAAACTGGAGATATTTTTCTAGAAATGCTGCCAGCTGTTTTCTCCAAGTGCAGAAAGCCATACAAATCTTGCAACCATTTTCTCCATTTGAACTTTAATGTACACCTACTTAGGCTTCCATGCCAATGAGGAAAACTGGTCATGCTTCCAGTTGTAACAGTTCTAGTAAGAAGACATTTGACTGACAAGAAATAAACAAATTCTAAACCAGAGTCATCTGGAGGGGAGGTTCTGTGCAGGTTGGGGAAGCACTGTCTGCTTTGAAACTGCTGGGAGTCCACCCCTAACTGTTATACACAATGTGCTATTAAACAGCTCAGTGTTTAGTGCAGATTCCTTAACACAATGTATCTGCTCTCCTCAGAAAGGGATTTGGTTTTTATTTTTTTTAATTTTTAATGATAAGAAGTTTCTGGTTATGTACATACACAGAGTTTTGATGTACCCCATATGTTTGGGAATCTTGGTTGCCATTCTGTGACTGGGATTAAGTGGTCTTTTCTAGATTTTGGACAAATCATCCAATGATCAGACTAGCAGCAACATTCTACAAATGCACCTAAAATACTCAGTTGTGTTCTGCATAATGTTTAGAAGGAGAGCTGATACAAGTTGCTATGTGAGCTCACATGGCATAAGACCCAGAGGAACTAAAAGTACTAAGACTTTTTGCTGTTGGACCCAAGAATACTGCTCTCAAACCCAACTGACTCCTCAACTTAATTAATGGGTTGGCTTTTACAGGGCTCAGGATAGTCCACTGATGCTAACAGCACGTTTTTGGATATCAAACAATTTGTGATACAGATTTTCACAAACAATGAATGAGACACTATCAATGTTGTCACAGCTTGTTTGTCATCTCCATGAATTTCAGAATAATCTAAGAAGGGCTATGTGTGCAATGATACACATGCACAACTTCAAATTAGAATTTACAATACCCGATTAGATGCTTGAATTATCTCACAACATGGATGAAGAGAGTGAAGTGTTCATTATTACTAGTCTGATTTCCTGAGTGGCTAGGTTGTAGACAATGCTATTCTTATGCTGTATCTGCACCTAGAGTATGCTTGCTGGGGCTAAAGCAAAAGAATTCTGTGAGTGCGCAAAAGAGTACAAAACCCCTTCTTAGAATTAAAAACTTCCATTTTTTCTCTGAACACAGATGGCTGCTCTTTTTCAGTGTATTTCAAAGAACCTCTTTTGTATGAAATCACTCAGCTCCAAATGGAAGGAAAGAAGAATCTATTGCCCTTGCACAACCCAGAGCCAGATATGAGGAGTAGTCTTGGAAATGAATGTTGGGCTGGAGGTGGGTAATAGGAGAAGTGAATTCATACAGGAGCCCTACAGAAATTCTTGGATGAATGAAATACCTCTTCCTTTTCTCCTCTGAATTTCAGTGAAAGCTTCTTTTTAAAATGGAACAAAAGAGAAAGAAACACAAGGCTTGCTCAAAATATTTTCCAAAGCAGCAGAAAACTGGATTCATCTCTCAACATTGCTTCCATCACAGGATATAACATGCTTGAATCAACAGGGAAAAGACTAATTTGAAGCGAAAAGGTGGTCCCAAAACTCCTGTTGTATTCTCTCAGACTTGGAGAGATCCCTATTCTTTTAAAGCATCAACTATTTAAAGCATTAACTATTTAAATACTAATTTACCTTAAAAGAAAGCAGTTCCTCCAGTACAGCCCATAATGGGAAGTCAATACTGCTAGGATTCAAAGCCTGTGTCAAGAAATACTTAACATATAAAAACAATGTATGCGATACAAGACCTGAAGCCTATTTCATCTATTTGTGAAGCATTCAGTCTCACTCTATTGAGTTTGCACACCAAGGCTTTTGCTAGGGGGAGGACTTCTCTGAGAAGCTGACAGAAGCGTCTCCCATGTTGAACAGAGCCAATGTCAGAAGTCTCCAAGATGGATCTGCCACTGGCCAAGTCCAAGCACATCAGTGACGCTGGTAGCACCTCTGGGATAATAGATTTAAGAAGAGGGAAAAAAGCCCTGTGCAACAGTAACTGCAGTCAGAGACAGGAGTGCTGAAAATATGAGAAAAACAGCCCTGCAGACACCAAAGACAGTGAAGAGAGAGGGGGAGGAGGTGCTCCAGGTGCTGGAGCAGAGATTCTCCTGCAGCCCATGGGGCAGACTATGCTGAGGCAGCTGTGTCCCTGCAGCCCATGGAGATCCACAGAGGAGCAGAGATCCACCTGCAGCCTGTGAAGGACCCATGCTGGAGCAGTGAAGGCTGTGACTTTGTGGCAAACTCATGCTGGAGCAGGATCCTGGCAGGACCTGTGGCACCATGGAGAGAGAAGCCCACGATGCAGCAGGTTTGCTGGCAGGACTTGGTACGCCACGAGGGACCCACACTGGAGCAGTTAATGAAGAACTGCGGCCCATGGAAAGGACTTGCATTGGACAAGTTGGTGGAGGGCTGTCTCCTGTGGGAGAGACCCTCTCTCTGGAGCAGGGGAAGAGTGTGAGGAATCCTGCCCCTGAGGAGGAAGGAGCAGCAGAGGCAACGTGTGGTGAAGTGACAGGAGCCCCCGTTCCCGATCCCCCTGCAGCACAGCATGGGGACGAGGTAGAGAAAATTGAGAGTGAAGTTCAGCCTGGGGAGAAGGGACCATGGAGAGGAAGGAGAGTTTTTCAAGATTTGGCTTTATTTCTCATTATCCTACTCTGATTTGATTGGTAATAAATTAGGTATTTAAACATCTGTTATTGAAAGAAAGGCAGTAGCAAGATGGAAAAAAACAGAACCCAAACATTCTCCATGACAATATTATAAAAACTTCCAACACCTAAACACATTAACACTAGAAGATCACTTTTTATCACAGATGATTACAACTATATTAAAAAAAACTGTTTTACAGAAGGGAAGGGAAAGGGATTAAGGACTTTTTTTCCTAGAATATCTACAGACCTCCTTAGACCATTAATTTTTGATCCTTCTTGCACTTTATATTTGTCCTATGGTGCACCTTTACTTAGTATTATCTACTTTATCATTCATTTTGCTATGTTGAAACTCTGAGTATGAAAGTTTTACATCCTTTTGAAAGAGAATAATTGTGACTTCAAACAACAAAGGGGTTACTGCAGAGCCAACCTCAGTAAAACCTTTTTTTGGCTGGTGAAGAACATTCCCATTTATTGAATCCCTGGCAATAACATTGTTCTTTTACTTAAACATAGACAAAATACTTTTTTTTTTCCAAACTGAAGAAAACTAAAATTAAGGTCAAGATCCAATCTATTCAATATAGACTACAATGAGAAAGTGTCACAGCCTTTTTCTTCATCGGAAGAGGTCACAGGAGTTTCATCTTTGCCTTTATTCTGTCACAATTCTCTTCTGTAATTTCAGGGGCTACCTGCCCTTCACACAGCTCATTACGCAGCCCCTGGCTCCCTGCCAGCCATTAGGCAGGCCAAGAAAGTCGCAAAAGGCTGCTTTGGAAGTGGTGGGCATGGATGCTCTGACCATCTCTACTGTCTTTCATCTAAATACCTTAGAATGCTTGAATATAAAAAAAAAAAAAACAAAAACAAAAAACCAAACTTCCAAATTGCCCAAAATTGTCTGTGAGAGGAAATGCTCTGCCACCTTCCAAAAACTGTTCAATAGTCACTATCCTACAGACAGCCATATATATATGCATTGTTCCAGTGAAATAATTCATTTCAACTGGACTAAGTGTAAAAATATACACTGACAGGTTTGAAAAAGCAGCCACTGCTGTTCTTCCCCTTGTCCAACCTCTGGATGACATGGAAATGTGTAAACAGGAGTGCTTTGTTAATAAAAAGCATACATGGCCCTCCTCCAAAAAAAAAAAAAAAAAAAAAAATTTAAAAAACCCAAACCAAAACCAAAAAAAAAAAAAAAAANAAAAAAAAAAAAAATTATGAAAAGCCTGAACCAAAACCAAAATCAAATAAATAAAATAAAATAAACAAAGCCAAACAAAAACTCCACAAACAACCACAAACTAGACTAGAAAAATCCCCTAAAAATAAAGATATCTATTAAACCAGCATAGGTTTGTGAACGATTACTGTTGTCTCAGTACTGTAGTTACAGCAATTAATATCTAAAATGTACTGCAAATGGTAATATATTGCAGAAATAATTAATTTGTTTATATGATTTAATTAAACAAAATACAATTAAAGCTGAATTTGCTGATTCAGAGAGCCTGAAATGTTTAATTCAATATACTTTGAAATCAATGAACTGCTGGCCAGGACTTGGTGCAGACTGAGCAGATCTTGAGAGCACTGAGTTCCTGCCTCTCAGGGAAACACCTCGACTGGTCACCTTCAGAGCAGCCACCTATTTACCTCTGAATACACAGGAGCCCTTTGCCTGACAAGTCTGAGGTGGAGACAGTGCTTAGATGGACTGTCCTAATTGTTCCAACTCTTTAATTCACAGCGACAGCCCCAGGAGCTGGGGAGCAAAGTGCTGTTTAGCTCTCCACAGAAAGGAACACCAAAATCCTAATGCCACGAACTCTGGCTGAAGTCTGGACTGCAATATCTTCTGACTTTACTGTAGAATTATCAGTGAGTCTGTGCCTACACTGCTTAATAAACCAGGCAAGCTCCATCACTAGCATTCTCCATGGCATGATCTTGCACCAAACCAGCATGTGACCACTGGAATAGCACAGATCACAGGCTGCTCCTAGCACACAGGGGAATGAAACACCATGATGAAGATGTGTGTGTGTGTGTGTGCGTACATATGCATGAGAGAAAGGGAGATTGTAAGGTATTATGATGGGACTAATTAGTTCCAAATACCTTAAGAAAGATACAGAAACGAGCATCATGCATTTTGAAAGGTCCAGATTACACCATGTGGCCCAGGGCCAAATAACAGATCTTGCTTCTGCTTTATTCAAAAAACAGGTGTAGTCTCAAAGAGAGTTCTGTGGTTCAGAAGCATCTGTCACAGCAGGGCTACCTGTGCTCTCCTGGAGCTGCTATAATAACATTCATAATCCACATAGATTTCACTGATGGTATCTATCAATTGTTATGAAACAGATACAGAATCCAATGTCATCCAGAGATATTTTGTATGGGAGTTATCTTGTTTAAAAAAGACAGCAGTTAGCCCCAAGATGACATTCACTGAGAAAGGGAGCCTCAGGCTGGTCCTAGTCGGTCTGAGAAAAGTACCCCCAGAAATTTCTGATAAAAGGAATTTGCTGTTTGGAATTTGTTTTTTTTTCTATTTGTTCTGTTGTTCTGAAAACTGCTCTGAATTTGTTCTGAAGAAACACACTGGACACCAGACTAAGCGCACCTACCGACAGTACCTATCATGATTCCAGGTGGGAGTAATAATTTTCCCCTACAAAACTTCCAAGACAAACCGTTTAAAACAGATGAAAAGAGAGGACTAAACCTGCAGTGGGAGATGTGAGTCACAGAGAAGAAATATTTGCATTTAAAAGAAGCAGGCAGTTTAGTTTTTCCCAATTATGGGCTAAAACAAGCTGATGCTAGCCAGTCCTGAGTTGCAGTGACTATCCCGAGTTCAGTGATGGGGTAACTCAAAAACTGAGTCATCATCTCTTCAAGGTTATCTACAACCTCAGAAACTGCATTCAGAATGAAGCACACTAAAGCAGTCTAGAAAGCTATTTAAGAATAATGCTGGCAAAATCTATGCTTTAGTCTCTCCACTAAACTTTCTGTTCCAAGTCATCCTAGCACCTGTGTTCGGTATCTTCAGTTTTCAGAAGATTCATATTTCCTTATTCAATTGTTTAAAATGTCCAGGTTAACTGTGTATGCATGAAACCAGCAAATTAGAGTCTACTGGGTCCAGTCTGAAAAGGATTAGCAAGGAAATTAAACCCAAAAAAAGCTTTCCAGCAAAACTCTGTCATCCCCGAGAGAAGAGATCTTATTTCACATTTTCAAACAAATAATAATTTTTCCCAAGAAACAAGAATTTCCTGAAAATTTCAGCTCAGTGAAATCCTGAAAACTCCTGGATTTTGTTAAATTCAAACCCAAATCAAATTTCTACTAAAACAAAAATAAATCCTGATAAATGAGAATTCCCACTTTACTTAGCTAAAACTGAGACAGCAGCACAGAAGCACAGAAACATAGAAAGCAGGAAACAGAATTGTATTGCAACAGTTTCTGCATATCTGAATAATACCATGTAACTAACCTCTTCAGACATTTTTATATATATATAGTAGTTATCGTACATTTATTCTAATGTAAATAACATTACTTTTTTCATCCAGTCAAATTTATGATGGCACAGGAGACTGCACCATATAATCACCATGTACCTTCACAATAACTTCACTCACCATGTTTTCCCAGTTTCTCTAAATGGCCATTTCCATAGTCATTGATAAATAAAATTAAGCCTCGCTTAAAAATTAATTTTCATGAAAGGAAAAGGGCATTAACATCTCATTATTATCAATGCAGAAAGCTTATAAACATAACATTAAGCCCAACGCTAAAAAGAATTTGCAAGTTTCAGTTCTTGAGAAAAAAAAACCCTCACTCAAAGATATCTACAAGAGATGGAATACTCTGATTAACTCTATTTGTTTCAATAAATGGAGATTATACAGTGACCTTTACTTTAGCTGCCTTGGTTTCTTCATTTTTAATCATTATGCAAGATTTGGTAGGATTTGTTGCTGACACTCTGCTCCTCAGGGGACAATTAGCAGAGGAGTGAATTCACTAGAAAGGCAGCAGATCTTTTCACTTTACTACCTAAAATGACAGGAAAGAGCCCAACTTTGCTGGACTGTCATAATGCTCATCTATGGCTGGATCTGAGAAAAGCCAGAAAACTCAACGCACCACACAATTACATAAATCTCTCTGAATTAAACATTGGAGATAAAGAATGTTAATGACACATAAAATGTGTTCTGTGGTGCTGCAATTAAAAGTTCCACTGCACAATAAAGTAAAAATTTTACTGTTTTCATTCTGAAGGAGTAATCCCTTACCCTGAATCTTAGCATCTTTTTCTTTTCTTGAAGTACTACCAATATTGAGAGTTTGCACAAGGGGATACATAAAAGGTTTTTGTGGTTTTGAGCTTTGCATTTAATTCCTGCCACCTTATCCCATGCAGGCAAACAAACTCACCTCATGTTTATTGTAAAGACCTCTGATTGACACATGCTTTGTGTTAGCTTTAAATATGTTATTTACAACTTGCTAGAAGTGCAACTCCAAATTCCTGTGTACACACACTTAAAACATACAGTCATCATTCCAGTTCCATTAGTGTTATTCTTTTTCTATCAGACTCTATGCACTTAATATGCATTTGCTGTCTCCTACAGACTACGGTGTGGTAAAGCGAACAAAACTTCAGATAGTTTAGTGTCTCCCAAGAAAATAAGTATATGATTATTTATAAGTAATATATTATTCAGCAGAAAAGGTCAAGAAACAAATCTTCTAAAGAACTTACATCTCTCAGGGCTTTAAACACTTTCCTGTGCTTGAGATTCACAGTCCCAGGAACAATTTGGGAAGAAGATAACTACGCCTTTCTTCTATTATGACCCATTCCTGCCAGGAACAATGTATGTTTCAGGGATTCTTTTAGAACTACGAATATTAGGAGAATATTTGATCAGGAAGAGAGGCAGATTGCATAGGGTGGCACAGACAGCTATAAGAATGAGTGTGGTGTCCAAAAAAACCCCCAAAATACAAAACAAACACCTCAGAGAAATTAAAGTATGTACTCTAATTTAGCACACACTGTCATAGAGGAGTGTATAAAATCCAGTCCCCCCAAAAAACTTGAGGGTATTTTGATGATTCTGATGCATTTATTTGCAGTAGAAGGAGAGCAAAAGGAAAATAACATTTTCTGCAACATTTCCAATTTTCTCTCAATAGGAAAAAGAAAGTCTGGTAATTAGAGTTCCTTAGGTACTTTGGGGCAAACAGTTTGTGTGTTGAAAACTTGACATAACTATGAAGCCACATGAAAATAAATGAAGCAGGATATGGCAAAAGAATTCTAAAATTCCCAAATAAATACAATTAAAGATAAAAAGAAAGTGGTAAACATAACGAAGGCTATGTAAACATAGGTCAGTATATCTGTAAGAAGGAGAAAAAATTTAAACAATTAGTTTTTCAATCAAAGAAGGACTTCATGAGACAGTCTTGTGGAACAATTTTTTAAAAAAATCTTTTTATTACCACCAGAATAAACAACCTGATCTGTTATGATTAATTTATTTACTGGACTTAATTAAAATTTATATTTTGAAGCTTTGTGCATGAGGGTGTGGATGCTGAAAAGCTTTCAGCATAGAAATTTTCCAGCTTTCTGCAGCATTCTGTGAGAATCCTGCTTTTCTCACACAAGCTATGAAAAACAGTGCCATGGTTTTGTAAACGAATTCTCTCTATCTGCAGCTGCAAGTTGTTAGGTAGTATTGCTATAATATTGACTAGAGAAACATTTTGAAATGGGTGTTGTAGGTTTCAGCCAACCAGCCTGGGAGGTGGATTGTTAAAGGACCAATGACCTCATGTCATATAAGAATACTAAGATATAAAACGAGTCTGTATATTATTAAATAAATCCATTCCATTTGCTCCTTGCTCCCTGGACTTGAACTTTTGTGTTGTGATTTCTCTCTGGCCGTGGTATAACAGCAACATGAGGGTTTAAGTGATGCCATATTAAGTATTAATGCTGAGTCTGAATTAAGGCAATAATTATAATTTCAAAAATATGGAAAATGCTAACCTACAGGTATATTTCTTACTAACTGTGTGTTTACCCCCACAGAGATGTGAGACTTTTGCTTCTATTAACAGTTGGATTTTACCTGTGAGATCATATAATTGCTTCAAACATTTTGGACATGAAAATTAACATGGAAATTTTCAAATGCCTAGTGGATGTTGCTGCTGTAAAACAACATCCTTTGTGTGGAATTACAAGACCTGTTAAAAAGTACTGCTACAAAATAGACACTTTGCACAGTAGCTGCAAAGACAATATATATTTTCATAGCTCCTTAATATACAAGTCAAGAAATGTCTTAAAATACTCCCTGAGATTTATTTCTGTGTTTTAGGACTACAAGAGCCCATTTATAAATTAACTGAAGACAAAGAAGAGTCTCCTAAAGTAAATGGTAATAGGATTGGTAAATCTGGCCTGTCAAAACACACTCCTCAACATGCATCTTACACCTTCACATGTTACCCAAACACTATGCAGACCTTCCACATCCATCTAATATGGTTTCTAATGTAACAAAAGGGAAATTTGTGTTCTGCAGCATGGATGGTTTTTCAATTAACACTCGCATATTCAGGGATATTCACCAGTGAGGACCTCATCTAACGGTCCCACTAGAATAATGACATACAGCTGCTCAGTGTTGTAGCATAATATATTCTCAGTTAAATAGTTGCAAACCCAGAATAGTCACAAATATCTCAGTCTTGCCATACTAAAAATAAAATAAGTATTATTAGCAAGGAGTAGGAGTCATGTAGTAAATAATTCTGTTCCACCTTAATCCTAGATGTAGCACACACAGTTAATGTACAACATAAATTAGGTGAACATATAAACTTTTGAATACATCACGAATTACATTCAACAACACTCTAAGGTGAAATGAGTGGATATCTAACACTAACTCCTCCTGACGCCATTGATCCCTGGAATATATCACACGTAAAGTCCAACAGGAGAAAGATGCATATTGATTCTTAGTTATAGTAGCAGATGTTTTGCTGTTTTATTTTGTGTTGGGTTTTTTTCAGAAAAAATGAGCCAGATAATTTAACTGATAGCTTATGCATTTTCACATACCTGAACTGTCAAAGTGCCTTTGTGTAGATGTAAATATTCAGGGGCATCATAAAACTTACTCTTTTAAAATTTGTTGGCAGGAGTCTCAAGGAGAAACAAGACATCTCTGGTAAAGATAAATACTCATTGCATTGTATTGTCAAAAATACATTACCTTAATGATCAAAGTTATATCAAAAAATAACATCTGGAGCCCTGCTTTTCTTCTCGTTGGTCCTGTTTGGTCTCACTGATGAAAGCTCAGTGATATCACCTAGAGTTTAGAGTAAGGCAAAAGGCAGTTTAAGTTCTGAATAGTCTCAGAGCAAGAAGTATTAATGTAGGGAAAGATGATTATAGCTATTAGAACAGAGCATGAGCATTTTGGGGAAGACTGACTCATCCTTTGCTTCCCGGCACCATATAATTGAGATCCCAGTAGAGTTAAGTACAGTTCTTTATTTTCTAATCAGCAATTAGTTATTGTTTTCCCTACACAGTCTGAAAACCCCAAGATGGATTCTTCCTGTACTGCCCACTGCTGTCAAAGTTCACGAGTCTGATTTATTTATTGTTTTAATGATACATTCAAATGATAATCATGCTTTTCATCCTCAGCATGGCTAAATCTTGTTGAGTAAAAAGACTATTGCTCCATAAATGAGTCAGAAGAAATAAGCCAAATAGTAACACTTTATTTCAATAGCATCACTGATTTCTTCCACAGCTTATTTATCAGGACAAGTTTGGCTCATAGAAGAGTAAGTCATATATAGTGGAAAAAAATCTCAATTGTTTCTATAATGACAAAAAAGAGTCTGCAATCAAGAATAATTTAATGGTTTTAATGTAAGTAATGTATTCAAAGAGAATGTCCAATGTTGCATTAAGAAACTGTCTTCAAAATACTCTGTCTAAACATCATACTTTAGACAGAGCAAAGCTTTCTATCACTCTGCCATCTTGAGGCAATCTGCATTACAACTAATTAAAGTTCTGCACTGATCAATTTAATTTATAAAGCATATTTTTTTTTATTTCCAGACCAATTCATCATTTTGATGAAAACAATTAAGGCTTTTTTGTAAATCATAATAAATTAAAACAGTTTTTGCTACTCACAGTTCTCATAAGGATGCAAATATGGCATTGCAAATAAACTTTAGATTAGCAAAGACATTCCAGTGTGAAGAGTAATCTCTAGAAAATATACTGTCTGCTGGTTTTTAAAGGACACAATTCCTATCATACAATTTGCATGAATCAACACAACCATTCAAATCTAATTTGACTGAGCACAACAATATCTTCCGCATATACATTTTAGTAAACATTTCACACTGGACCTTGTTAAATAATACATGCAATTTATAATCCATTGAGAATGCTAACTTACTGTAAGCTTACATAGAAACACATTAAATACTTTGCATATGAAAGCAGCAAGCAGGCATCCTATGATGCAGATGCAATTGCATAATTTATAATCTGCCTGAATTCAAACAATTTCACAATTTGTTCTTATTTTGCTGCATAATAATTTCCTTCATCTCCAATATCAGTAATGCAACATTAGACATACAAAGTATAATGTCCAGACAATGTGTTCAAGAGTAGAAGAGGACTGTTCATTTTCTGTATGTGTGACATTATTCTCCCTTTTAAATATCTAGCAATCCAAATGCTTTGAAGGAAAATTAGAATGTTTGCTGACAAAACATATGCTGATAACTACTTTGAAGACTCATTTACAAAATTTTTAAAAATATTCATTACACATGGTTTGAAGAGCCTGCAAGTAATTCTCTTGAAAAAGAAATAAATATTACTACAAAATCAAAACCAGCTACAGAAATAACCTCAATATTCTAGCTATTAATGCTGTGCATAATACTGTTTATGTATTTATTGTATATATGTAGAATATTTATTTATATTATTTTAAATGTAGCTATTGTAGCTGTTTAAATCTAGCTATTGTGCTGTACATAATACTGTATAATAGTAATGTACATATGCAATCAAATTAAGGTCTGTCTATGAGTTTGATATTTGTCCTAGTAATATCATTGTTTTATTGAATGCAGACATTATCAAAATCTGTTCAGAGGTCTGTGATCATTTCTGATCTACGTCATAGCCACAACAATCTGTTGATGTATATGACAGTTGAAATTCAAGTCAGTGGAGTCTGAACAGAACAAACAGGCTCAAGTTCCCTGATAAGAGAAATCTGTTGCTTAGAATCTGTCGTTTAATCACAATATTTTCTGGATTTGCTTTAGCGGAAATATTTATTTTGTGTCGCTGGAATTGCTGTTTTGTGGGGAAATTCAAGATTCTGAACAACTCTTGCATATGTTTGTGAGATTCCTTGACTTATTAACCTGCTTTTCCTGTTGATCTTTTTTTCTATTTTGTTTTTCCGAATCATTTCCAAAATTCCAGCATACTGAGTATGTGGGAACACTCAATACTGTTCTAATTTCTTTTCTATTCTGGAAGGAATGGAGGGCTTGTAGCACCCAACTCATTACTGACAGGAATTAGCCATTATTAACATTATTGTACACCACCAAATACTGAAATGGTTACTAAAATGTAAGTTTGAAATAATTTTAAAGTATTAAAATATTTGGCCCTCCCATCACTAAATCCACTCTACTGCTTTTCACACACACTCCCTCTCTGTTTCTCTGCAGACAGGTCATCTCTGGCTCCCCAAGTTTTCCTGTTGAGGTCTCATCTATGCCCAGTTCCATTTCAGTGACCTTTTTTGTTCTCACCTTATGTCAGACATCCAAATATGGGAAAGAAAAGGGGGTAAAGGTATTACAGTAAATGCACCAAAGAAAGAGCAGGGCCTCCTGACACAGCAATCTCTCTTTCCTTGCCTAAAGTCCAAATTCAGGTCAGGGGAAGGCCCCCTCTTGCTCAAGACAAGTGGCATTCTTCAGGTGTCAGTATTGGGACTAGCACTGTTTGAAATCTTTGTCAGTGACATTGATGATATTATTGATTTCATCCCCAGCAAGTTTGCCAATGACTCCAAGCCGTATAGCGCAGCTGACACACCAGAGAGAAGGGATGCCATCCAGAAGGACCTTGGCAGGATTGAGACATGGCCCTGCATGTAATTCATGAAGTTCAATCAAGCCAAGTGCAAGGTCTTGCACATGGGTAGATGTGGGAAGAGATGGAATAAAGTTGAGTTACAAGCTGTAGGACCTGCCTGCAGAGGCACATGGCAGCACAGAGGAGCACATGGCAGCACAGAAAAGCTTGTTTCCACCAGACCCTGGAGGGAGGAGGTGTCACACGGCAGACCCCTATGGAGAGGAGCCAGGAGCTGACAGATGGGTGAACAGAGAGTGATGGTCCCATAGGAGGAAGTGTGTTGCTGATGTGGCAACACGGGATAGGTCACATAGTGAGAATTGCCATATAAGGAAATACTGTGCCTTAGAAAAGTGCATAAAACCAGCTCATTTCTTTGAATAAACGATTCAGATCCCCTGCCGGTCTGGGTCCATGCCTCAATCACTGACAGGTAGAGACATCCCTGGTTGAAAAGAAGTTCAGCATGAGATGGCAATGTACACTTGCAGCCCAAAAAGTCAACTGTGTCCTGGGCTGCATCAAAAGAAATGTGGCTAGGCAGGCTGAAAGAGGTGATTCTGCCCTTCTGCTCCACTCTCTAGCTGGAGTACTGCATCCAGCTCTGGGGCCCCCTGCACAAGAAGGACATGGATCTGTTGGAGTAGGTCCAGAGGAGGGACATCAAATTGATCAGAGGGCTGGAGCTCCTCTTCTGTGAAGACATGCTGAGAGAGTTGGGTTTGTTGAGCCTGGAGAAGAGAAGGCTCTGGGGAGACCTTACAGCAGCCTTCCAGTATCTGAAGGGGGTCTACAAGAGAGCTGGAGATGGACTTTTTATAAAGTCATGCAGTGATAGGATAAGGGATAATGACATCAACTAAAAGAGAGTAGGTTTAGATTAAATATTAGGAAGAAATTCTTTACTGTGATGGTTGTGAGACACTGGAACACCCAGAGAAGTGGTGGATGCCCCAAACCTGAAAGTGCTCAAGATGAGTCTGGATGGAGATCTGAGCAACCTGGTGTAGTGGAAGGTGTCCCTGACCATGACAGGAGGATTGGAACGAGATGATTTTTAGCTGCCTTCCAACCCAAACCATCCTATGATTTTCTGAAACCTTCCGTCTGAAAATTCAACTTCACACTAATCTTCTTTATGCTTTCTGGCTGGATGATCCATTCACCCTCCTTCCCTTTTCTTGTCAGCACTAACCAGGGCTTGTATAACTCTCTATTCCCTCTCCTCACATTGATTAAATAAAATCCACCAACAGAGCCATTATGTCTTTTATCTTCTCACTGACACAACTATGACTTCTCTTTCAGCCCACTCTCTCTTTCATGACAGACAATTTTAGTGTGCAGGTTCAAGATATATATCATTATCGTGGTTAAATTAAATCAGGAATGAAGCTGTTAATAATGAGATGAATCTTTCTGTATCGCATGTATCTTTCAGCTAAGCATATTTACTTGGAATCAGCACAGTAGGAAAGACTAAGGCAAACTATAGTAAGACATCTATAGTATGCAATCGATCTCAGTAATTGTCTTACACAACTGTGAATTATGCTCCAAATTATTTTCTTGAGCAGAAAAGCATAATAACTTATTTTTCACTGATGCATGAAATTCCTGAGGAAGTGTGATATGTCTGGAAGGCTTGCGCCCTAAAATAAATAAATAGATTTCCTTTTTTTTTTTATTATACTCTTTCCTTTTTTTTCTTTTTTTTTCCTGGCTCATGGAGCCAGCATACTTGGCAGGGAACTGCCTAGTGCCAAAATTTCTGCAGGTTAGAGTCATCTCACCTAACAGCAGGCATACACAGTAAAAATCATAGAATCACAGATTCATAGACTGGTTTGGGCTGGAAGGGACCTTTAAAGGTCAGCTAGTCCAAGCCCCCTGCAATGAGCAGGGATATTTTCAACTAGATCGTGTTGCTCAGAGGCCCATCCAACCCGACCCTGAATGTTTATGGGGACAGGGCAACTACAACCTCTCTGGGCACCCTGTGCCAGTACCACCATTGCATGAAAGAATTTCTTCATTATACCTAACCCAAATCCCCACTCTTTTAGCTGAAAACCATTACACTTTGTCCTATCACAATGGGCTCTGCTAAAAATTTGTCCCCATCTTTCTTATAAGCCAAAATCCCACTTCTACTCTGGACTGAAAGAGTGCAGAAGCAGAACTCAAATATCCACCACAACTTTAGTCCTCAAGAATGCCTGCTTAGTTGTCAGTAACCATTCATGCTTATCTAAAAAAAAGTATGTGCTACTTCACTGGAGCAAAAATACCCATTCTGACACAATGGGCTGTGTAGGTCAGTCATCCAAGTCAGATTGGATTCAAAATTATTACTACCCAATTAAAGAGAGTTAGAGGGAAAGGAAAGAGTTTGAGGTTTGTAGATACCATAAAATCTTTACAGTTTAGAATTTAATCCTGCTCCCGCTTTGCTACACCAGCACTTAAAATCATTGTTTCTGCTGAGGGATGACATGAGAATGCCATCAGCCTGCTCAATGCCTTTTCGGAGTGTATACATGGTGAATAGAATAGCTTAATCTGTTTGAAATCTGTCGTATAAAAAGAGACAACTCGCTTTACTGCGAATCAAAAGATGTTTATTGAACTCACAGCAAAGCGTCCGGAAATCCAAAATAAAATTAAGGAGCAAAATAATTAATAATTAAATTAAAGAAAAGAAAATGCAAAAGCCGGGTCCGCGGAGATCAGACCCCCGGGCCACCGCACGGCTGCCCTGGAAGGGAGCTGTACAGCGCCGAGCACGGATCACAGGTGGTATAAGATCCAAAAAAATCAGAATAATTGTCTCCAAGTGGAGATATGAGGCCAGGCTCGGCACTGGGCTTCGACCACTAGAAATCTAGGGCCAAAAAGAGCAGAGGTCTAAGGTGGGGGACCTCTTTTATAGTGTGTAGCTCCCTTAACTGTCCGCCCCTGTCCAGCCCCCATGGCTCCAGCCGGTTGGTTTGCAGCTGATGTGAGGTAAGGCATTCCCACCAATCGGCTCTTGTGTCTAGGGGAAGGTAGGCTGATGTCATTGCCTCTGAGCAAAAGGCGGGAAGGCTCCTCATTAAAATTCTGCGTTGCCATGGAGGCAAGTTACAGGGGTGACAGTTAAGGGCTATTTTTAGAAAGTGGCCGTTGGAAACCCAGTGGAGCTGGCTCAAACCCCCAACTTAGAGAAACCAAGGATTTAAATGAAACTCATGTAAAACACACTAAATTGTACATAAAACATTATTAAAATCACATTAACATCAATAATAAACTTGATAATAAACTTTTGGGAAAAAGAGGCTACCTCGGGGGGTGTCCGGGATCGACTTCTGGCAAGGAGGTAGCTTTTAAAACCTTTAACTTGACAATCAAACTTTGTGGGGAGAGAGAGAGAGAGCTGCTTCTAGGGATGCCGGGGATAGGCTTGCTCAGACGAAGCAGCCCTTTAACTAGAACTTCATTAAACTAACTTTAACAATTAACATTAACTAACTGCTTTTAACAATTAACAATAACAATTAAACAAACAGTCACAGATGGGTGATTTCAAACAGCAAAAGACCACTTTGATTTTTCATTTATGACAAAATCCAAACTTCTTACACTGCAATCTATTGTCTAGAGGTTAACTTCTGCTCATATTGAGAAATTACCATATTTGGAAATGTATTCTAGGCTAATGGAATCTTTTTTTTTGTCCCCTTACCATGGATTAAAAGGAACTCGAATTGAAATGATCTGCATTCCAGACTTGGTTACAGTTTGTTGTGGAACAGCTCCTCATTGAAGGTCCAATATATGCATGGGGATAAATGATGCCTTCTTTATCCTATTGATCAGCTGGAATTCTAGTTTTCTAATGAAAAACAGCTTTAATTTCTATCTTTAGTACCTCATAAAATCTTAGATCTTGAAATCACAAAATACAAATTCATCCAAAAGTAATTTTGAATAATTTTGAAAGGATTTGCAAATTCTATGCATATCTAAATGGGAAAAATCCATCTATTTCACAAATTCATTAAAGTTAGTGCTCATAAAATATTTACAAGTAAGTTAGTAGTGTTTAAAAAAAAACCAGAAATAAAAACTGATGAAAACTCTGAAGCAAGAAAAAAAACCTCACATAATTAGGATTTATGGATTAACCTAAAAGATGTACTTATAATGAAGATATCAGATCCAGGAATTATTTATTACTAATAATATTAAAATTTATGCAATACATATCCCTCTTTTCTCATCGTTTCTCCAAAAGAGTAAGAGAATTTCTAATGTAGTGGTTGAAATAAGTAGCCTGAAACACTGACTGAAATAAATACATGCATACAGGCAGAAACTGAGGTAACTGAAACTTAGAAGAGCAGTAATAGAAAAAGCAGCTCATTAGGGTCATTTCAAAAACTTAGGTTCATTGGAGAGGTTAGGAATAAGAAATAAGGTTTGGCTCAGATTGAAAAATGGAAGACAATTATGCAAAGACTAGAAAGGAAAACCTGGAAAAGGGATGGGGGAAAAAGAAAATCAGGCCCAAGAGAAACTGTATATTTAAAATGAGCAAGAGTGAAATATAATTCACAGCGCAAAAAATAATCATCTCTATTTAGCTGCTATATTAAAGGCTGAGTCTTTTTTGATTTCTCTGCAGATCACCAACTTAATTAGCATTTCACTAAGCCCAGAGATTTGCATTTGCAAATAAAATTTGGTGTTCACGGCAGTACTGGCTCTAGCTGCGATGGAGTTAATTTCCTTCATAGCACTCCGGGTAGTGCTGGGTTTTGGATTTGTCAGTAAAACTGTGCTGATAACATGAGTGTTTTGACTATTGTTGAGCAGCACTTACACAGCATCGAGATTTTCTTTTTCCCTCTGTCTTGGAAGCAAGTGCATTGACGATGTGTAAGTTCAGAGGAGACGCAACCAGGACAACTGAACCAAACTGACTGAAGGGATATTCCATACCATATAGCATCATACTCAACAACTAACCTGAGGGATACGAGTTTGGTTAGGTAACCATTGCTTGGGGATTGGCTGGGCAGCAATGTGCTTGTGGGAGGTGGTGAGGTATTGTCTCTGAACCACTTATTCTGTTTCATTTTCTTTCTCTTTCATCTTTTTTTTCCTTATTGAACTCATAAATTTACAGGATGCATTCTGTTCCCCATCCCACTAGTGGGAGGAGTGAATGGTTAGCTGTGTGGTGCTTAGCTAACAACAGGGGTTTACACACAACATCCTGTATGTGCCTGCTGTTTGAGGTTTCTTTGCCACACAGAAATCACCAACACCATCAGGAGTCCAGGATAACTTGACTGAAGTCAGTGTAAGCAGCCTGCTTCAGAAAAAATCTTGCAATGCAGCTTATGGAGTTTGGTTGACGAAGCCAGGTCCATTGATTTTGTAGTAATGAAGGCACATCTATAACAGGCTAAATATGCCTCTTTATGCTCTTCAGTAGGGTGCCATGAAATGCCCTCTTTGCTCATTTAGCAAAAGAGGCTATAAGAACAAGAAAAAAAGTAGCACAATTACTCTTGGAATCCCCCCGTTTGCTGCATGTTATTTGCTGTCCTTACTACATACACTTTTGTTAAGATATCTGATTCACAAAGATGTCCACAGAGTGCAAGGTGAGTTAAAGAACAGGATTCGTAACAAACAGCTTACAAGGCAACTTGAAACAGATTATCTTAAATGTTAGAGAGAACTGTGGTTATGTGAAAACCATACCTTGATAGTTTAAAGATCTGCAAAATCAGATTCATTAGAACCTGATTCATTAGACTCGGTCTTCCCAATTAATTATATGACCTAATGCAAAAAGGACTCACAACAGGCAAAACAGGAACTATGAAACTACAAAGTTAAGTATAATATTAAATACAAGGAATGATAAGGCAAATGCACAAACATCTGAGAAAAAAGCAACTGTGCCAGTCTTTAATTGCTGTTGTACAAGAGCAAATACATGCAGCTGCTCTAATGTGAAAACAAAGAATTTGTATACCCTTCTTTCCTGTTTGAAAACTACCCACTTCCAGGTGAAGGCAGATGTCCTACTTATATGAAGAAGCACACTTCTTTTGGATAATGCTGCTGCCTAGGAGTTGTACTGAGTGCATGATAAAGATGGCTCTAGCACTAGATTGTTACATAGAGTCGAACAGAGAATGAGGGATGTGTCCCATCACCTTCCTAGGTAATGCTGGCTCATGAATTCTCTAAAGGACATAAATAGAACCAAATATATCCTTTTTTTCTACCATTGAAACTAATTATTTTTCGATGGATAACAGTCCACTAATTTTTACATCTAGAAAATATACTGACGTACATCGGGCTCCTGTAATTCCTTTTACTTTACTGAGATTGTCTGGTTTTGCTACCATTCATGTTGGAGTTTGTCAACATTGAATCTAGGTTCTATTCTTATAACACGTAAACAGAGTGATCACGCAAAAGACTTCCATTTTTCTTTTATTCTCCTTAATAACGGCTGTGTATTAATTCCTTTGAAACTTCGCTGTCTCTACAAATGTATCCAGGTCCCATGATCTATTATTCACTATCTGCTTCTTTTTGAAAATAGCAAGAAAAAATGCTCATTTGTGAATAACCAGTGTTCATCATTAGCCAGAAAAAGAAAGAAAAACCAAGATTTTCAAATCTGTTATAGGTGTCAGCCGTCGTTTTGCATTTATACATCTTTAAAGGGACACCGTCTCCTTCAGGAACTGCTTTGCTTACTGACTTACTACATGATTAATTATATTTTGCAGTGTCACATGAAATTGCATGAACACAACAAGGAAATACATGATATCAAGTCAGAAAAGAGTTTCTAGTACTTTTGAAATGTTTTTTATACAAATAAATCTTAAGTGTTATTTTGTTAATCCTCCTCACAGATACCCTACATATCTTTCCTTGTCTCAAAAATCTTCCTAAATTTCACAGCTAAAGTGATTGTATTATATTATTATAAAGAATTATATTATACATTTTAGCAATTAAATGCATATTTCTGAAGGCAGAAGAACCCCCACTATTCATAATTGTTGTCAATAGGTTCTCCATAAATTACTCTGTGGAACTCTTTATATAGAAAGAAATAAATGTCCATAACTTTAGAGATACCACGAAAGAAGCTGACAGATTAAATAATTGTTAAAAAAAAAAAAAAAAAAAAAAAAAAAAATTGCTCTCCTCACAGTGGCCTACAAGTACTAGACAGAAAGCAAATTGTCCTGAAGAGAGCAGTGTGTAGCAAAATGGCCATTATTCATAATTGAGACATAGACTTACACTTTCACAAAAGAATTCTGTGAATTAATGTACCTGATTTTTGCGTAAGCCAAGCTCTTAATTTGTCTCAAAATGATTGAGAGAAAGACCTGACTTCAGTGGACCCTTGCAGCACGTATTGCAGATTCCTGTGACATTTTCTGCTTACACATTTGTCCTTCTCACCAATTTAATGTGATGGATTTGGCTTAAAGTGGCAAACTATGGTGGAGATTACATTCAGTGTATCAGAATGAAGAGTATTCTGGATAGAGAATTAATTTACCTTATTTGAAGGATTTGTTTTGGGGTTTTTTTTCCCATGTGACTTTGCTTCTAATTAATTATATTATCTTGAATATATGGCTTAATGTTTTCTTTCTTTAATATACATGCCCGAAACAGAGACAATATCACCTCAAAAAGTGTGGTTCAGGGCAGCCATGACAAATGTTAACATATAAAAACTAGAAATAAAATTTAAGGACAACGTATGAAAAAGACACGCATAGAGTTTCCACAGATGTTATAAAATGTTTAAGTTACTCTTGATGCTATTTTCTGTTGGTATGCAAACCATAAAAATGAAAATACTTTTAGAAAATATGTCATTTTATCAATATAGGCAGGCTGAATAATGTCTAGACAGTACATTTTCTTTATATGGCCCTTAACAGAGGAGATCTTTTATGCTGCTATTCCTGTTAAAGTATTTGCTTTGGGGACATTGCTCTTCAGCTGCCACCTTCCTTTTCAAACATCCTCTAAGGCCTTTCTTTCCTAAAGGACCATACACTGCTCTAGCAACTTAATATTATAGCTCATACCGCAATACTCTTCTTTGGTGCCACCAGGCTTGATAAGACCAAAAGGCTTACAATTTTAAAACTAATTGACTTCCTAAAGAAGTCTAATAGCAATATTAAGTTGAAACAGACAGGGACTTACAGAGAGAAATACTGCCCTTTTCAATTTCAGTACTGTCACATCCAATGATGTTTATTTAGTCCTAATTAATTTTTCTCTGATAAGTTACATCTTGCTTAGGTAAATGTGAAGTTGTACCAACAATAGGGTGGCAAAACTGCAGATCCTATTCCATTCAAACAGTTACAGTAAGGAGCACACAGCATGTCAGAGAGGCCACCCAAAGCCAATTTAAGAAGTTGGCATAGTAACATGAGGGTCTGAAGCAATGACTTTCTGTGCCCTAATCTACCATGTATCACATTCCTTCATGCTTTCAGCTGAAGCAACTGCATTACAGATGCTCTGCCTTGTAGAAATCAAGGATAGAAGGTTCAATAATGCAACATACTAAGTTGCATATATAAGGCTGCATTTTGCCTCTTACGGGCATTTTTTCTTTCATTAAAAAAACCCTTGCAGCATAGCAACACTACTGGGCTGCAACTGTGCATGGTTTTTTTATGCTAGAATACAGACAGTGTTTCAACAATGAGCAATACCTGGTAGGGGGAAAGAGCAATCTATGGAGATTTATTTTGTGAACTAGAAATAGAAGCACTAACAATACAAATGTCTTCATTATAACAACAAAAGAGATGCATGTAAAGTTTATCAGTGAGATAAATAAGATCAAAGCATCCAGTTCTCCAGGACTTAACTCTACAGGATTACAGCTAAGCCATTTTTGAGCATACCCTTTTCTCTCACATTGTCATAGCACCAGAAAAAAATTGAATTAGTATGTAAAAAAAAAAAACCTGAAACTTAGGCCACATCACAGACTATTAAAATGTGATTACTTCAATTATTACTTATGAATTAGTCGTCTGTTCTATGAGGAAGAAGATCACCTAACACCAATGTCACAGCTACCTTAGCACAGGACATGTTCCATACAGTTTAATCTACAAATTAATTTGCTTTATCTGAAACATTTGAAGACTCATCTAGAATTTATTTTCTTCAGAGTAATGACAATACAATATCAGAATGGTAGACAGTCATCTTCTGATTATTACAGAAATATTCCAATTTAATTTAAAAAGCCTTCTACTTGACACAGGGAGAAAACTCCATAAAATGTCTCCATTTTGACACTCAGACAACTTGATCAGATCGCTTTAGATGAAGATTTCCATTTTCATTCTGGATTTACTTTATTAGAGAAGAGGAAATTCCTCCAGTTATAATAAGGTTAAATAAGGTTAAAAAGCATTATACAATTAAATCTATAAAGAGCAAATTGAATGAAATTACCAGTAGAATAAACTGTGTGATTATACATTTGTTTACACTTTCTGACAACTAATTTGAATTCTGTTAATGAAGTAGTGCTTGTGAGCTTTTCTGTCCTTCAGATGGTATCAGCAAAGCAATTGAAAATATCTTTAGCTGGAACATATTTCTGATTGTTTTCTTCTTGCTAAAAGTATTGACAAAGTGTGAAAATTTTCGGGATTTAAGCCATTTTCTAACTAATAAATTATTCATTTCTCAAATATATGTGTAAGTCCTTAACTTGCTTATGCTTAGATTCAATTCTGATGCATTTTCCCTCTGTCTTGAAGAAAGATATGGAAGTGTCAGATATGAAACACAAACATCATTATGCAGATGACTAACATGACTATTTTACACTACCCCATAAATTTTTATTCCATTAATACTAATTTTGTCTTAACTACGCTAAGATACCCTTTCAAGAGGATGCAGTGGCCCAAACATGACAACATTTTCCATCTCTCACAGCTTCCATAAGTGACATCGCTGGTAAGCTTATCAGAGCAGATATTTAGTGTGACAGAACCTACAATAAACAGAATGTCCCTTCTTCAGTCGAATCCAGGTTAACTTTCAAGCTAAAGTTCTCAAATCTATCATAGTCTGAACAGTGAGGTTTAAGGATATAACAGTAAGGATTATAATAATAAGGGCTGAGGGTTTCCGAAGAACACTGGATGTGAGTACTGCTATTAATGAGGGTCAAAAGAGAAACGTAAAAACACCTCCCCCAAAATAAAAGGAGGGAAAACCGCACTGCAAGATTCTAAGTGTGAGCATCTCCAGATCTGAATTAACCTGACCAAAGACAGAAGAGTGCCATAGACGTGTGGTACAGTAAAAGGAGAAAAGTACCAAATGGCATGCAACCCAGAAGGGAGAGAAATAATATAAGTGAAGAATGAAATATAATGGGGAAATCGTGACAAAAAATACAATGATGTAATGCATTCCTTAAAATTCTTCTGAATCCGCAAGCAGCTAAAAAAAACATTTCTGCTCTCCTGAGTTTTGAAAATATGACAAGGTAGTTAAAAAATACAAAACCGAATTCTAGTAACATTTTGAAATCATTATGTGAATTGCAAACTTTGACCAGCTTTATCCTTTACATCATTTAGATTCTGAGGTCTCCAGCAGCGCCAGCAAATTTCAATGTTTTTTGAGGGAAATTGTTCTTAAGACATATCCTTAGCACAGGATATTTCTATTATTATATGATGTAGAATCTTACATTAGCAAGAGAACTTAAAATCCTCAAGATCTCTTCCAGTTTTAGGCAGTGGTGAGTGAGGAAGTTAATGGCTCACTAGAAATTCCAGTCAGTGACTTTTACTTCTACAGTTTTGAGACTATCGCACTGCAGACAGCAGATTTTAAAAACACTTCCTCTGGAGTATGTTATAATATGCTCAAAGAGAGAGACTAGGTAGGAGAAATGAGTTGTTTATATTAAATTCTTTTACAAAGTAAATATACTTACTGTTTGTTCTGCATCCTGGAGTGTGCACTACCAGAATTCAGACTGTAAAGGGTCCCTGAAGAAAGGCAGACACAGATGCCAGATGACCTCAACAAAACAAAGGAAGAAATATAGTCTCTTGAATATATTTACTCTTAGGTTTATGCTTTGTGTTAGCTCATACACAACAGAATTAGATTTACCTTTGTCACTGTTCATCTAATCAGCTCTATTTTTCCTACCACGTCTAATACACCTTAATAATTTTTAACACAGTCTTTCAAAACCCAGTTATAGTCAGGTCAAGAAAAAAAAAGTGTCATTTTAGAGTTGAATGTCAAAGTACCAGAGCAGTACTTAATAGATCTGATTCCCCTGAATGGGAGATGATTGACAAAAAGGCCATGAAATACTATCGTTCTCTTGCAGTCAAAGACTGAGATGCTTTTCACAGTGAGCAATTTCAACTCAAGGGCTAAGAGAAGGAGAAGAGAAACAGTCATCAAAGTAAACTATGTTAGCATCTAAAAATCTAGTGCATGAAGTCCTCCTTCTCTAGGCCTGAAATTTTTTGGAGAGTGACTGACTGTAAAAAAGAATCCTTTAGGTAAAAAAGGCAGCATGAAGAAGTCTATGCTGTTGTCTTTCATTTCGTTTTACACAGTGATGCACTACAGACTTCTTTAAAGTGCTCAGTTATTTATAGTTTAATAGAGACCAAAAATAGAGACCAAAAATTAATTTTTCAGGTCCTACATGAACTACTGATAAAGTAATGTCCACACAGAGAACAAGCATGGTACAGGAACACACAAAAAGTCCACCATAGTAAACATAAAATCTTACAGTGTGGAAAGAATGGAGAGCAGTATACAACATGACAGCAGACTTTCAGGAGAACTTGTGCAATGCCTAACAGCAGGTTGAAGTCAGTATGACTGTCTCAACAAGAAAACATGAGTTTGGCTTCCTGAAAATTAAGGTAGTGATGAAATTGGAGTAATATCCTTATAGTACCAGATAGTAATGGAAAGAGACTTTTAGTTAGTCAGATTTATATTGCCATTATGCAACTCAGAACATAATGACGTAATATTTCATGAGGGATGTTGATTGATGTTTATCTTATGACTCTGCAATGAACACTTTCAATGCTGTAAGGATACAGCATTTAAAAAAAAAAAACAAAACAAAACAAGGAACCATGAAGATCCTGTAGATACAGACACAAGCAATTGTAACAATGCTGTAAAGACTTCAATGATCATTCTCTAATCTTACATCACAGTAATGTGTTTCTTAATATTGTAACACATCTTACCTGTGCTACCACAGACAGTCTCAAAGTAGACAAGGGCCTCTGAAGAGAAGACTGTTAGACCTTAATTCTGAGCAATTCTGTGGTTTCCACAGGGTCGTGATGGATTTCTCCTACAACGACCTAGAAAAAGAGAGTATCTTCCTTTACCCAGAGACATTAGGTACAAATAAGGCCCAAACACTTTCCTTATTCTTTTTTTTCTGAGGGTTATTTGTTTATTTAAAATACTTTAGGCATGATCATGACTTAAGAGTACTCTTAGGCATTCTTTGCAGGGTAGAGGCTGAAAACACAAATATAGTCTACTGTTAATGCTTACTGTTGAATGGCTCTAAAATACAGTTCCATTGTGGATAAGGATTTCTCTGTCTATACACAAAGCTGCAGAACTAATGGCACAGGAAATTTTGAATGGGTTTCATCAATATAAGATAAATATCACTGGTTCAGCAAATACAACCACTTTCATTTCCTGAGAAAAACTAACAAAACCTATATTTGTCTGTGATGACAAAAAAGAAAGATTGAGAGATTCAGGGAGTGGATAGTCAAAAAAATAAGGAAATCTCACTATACTCACGAAAGGAATGCAATTTTTTATGTTTCTGTAGCATATTAATATTCATAAAAATATAGATTGAATGTCTAGTATTTTTTCTGATGAGGGCTGGGAAATGGGAGAAGGTGGATTATGTATTATTTGTTATATAGTCAAGCTTTGCTAGTGTCACTGTTGACTTGAATTTAAGTATTAAGAACGAAGGCCATAGTATTGTGAACCTTTTGAATTCTAATTATTTTGGTAAGCATTGTGAATTTAAGAGCGATTTCTAAAGGGAATTGGCCTAGAATAGGAACAGAGCCATCAAGTCAAGTAGGAACCATGGTTCCACTGGCCATCCCAATGGCTAAACATCAGTTTAGCTCTTCCCACGCCAAGGTCCAGCTGCTCCTCCTTATATTAGAGTTCTGGATCATTGGGGCTAGCTATCATTGGAGTAATGCTCTACCACACCCACATGAGAACTTAATCTAAAAGTAATTTCAAACAAAACTGATTTAGAAAATTAGAAAAATTTTTAAACTCCATCACTCTATCAGCCCGTGATAGTTTTGACATTTTGGGCAAGGGAAAAAGGTGCTATTTTATGAATCTGTTAGAAAAGCTCTAAGACACCTCTTCAGGTCTTTTAAAATCAGCTAGTGCAGTTGTGTATGATATGGAGTCATTGTTTCCTACACCCTCAACTCATGATACATCAGTAGAAGAACAGAGCTCCCCATCTCTGTGGGGTCTTGTGAGAATGAGATATTCTGCACACAACACATCTGAGAGGAAGCAAAAAAACATCTACCAAAATCTGACTTCCACCAAATAATAAAATCTGCTTCTCGGGGTTCTATAAGGGTCAGGCCAATAGAGACCCCCTCTCAAGGAGGTACTAGTCCTGCTGTAAACACCAAAACCCATCTCCAACATGGCTTTCTTAGATTCTTTGTCATTATATTTTGTAAAAATACCCCATAAAACAAACAAAAGAACCAAATAAAAACCCCACAAGCAAACAAACAAAGCCCCCAAGTTTTCCTCTAGTAACGTTTGTATATTCCATTTGCTAAAGTTCTGCTGGTTCTCAGAATAGCTCTGAGTGACTGCTTGTCTTCTCTCTTGAGCAAATTGTTTAAGCAGGTGTTGGTCTTCAAATCAATCTTGTGGACAGAGCAGAAATCCTTGTAGAATAAAGTAGATACATTAATTAAGAGAGACCTTGCAGTAGCACAAATTTCACTCACGAACTTTTTTTCAAAGGAGTAATTACATTCGAAATGTTACAAAACCCTGTAACTGCTAAGCTGTGTCTATCTTCAATTATAATTAGACCTCTAGCAAATGAAGCAAATGCACAAATAGATCTAGTCTTGGTTTACCTGTCTCTGTCACTCCCCACCTGATAACTGGCTACTTAGTTGTTAAAAAGCAGTTATTCTGAGCAAAGTGACTTACCAAGGAAAGCAAATGTGGAGGAAAAAACCCACAGAACAAAAATATAACTTCTAATACTCTGTAACAGAGGTACTCTTGAGAAAGATGAACCTTAAACATTAATCTAGAAGAACCATCATACATTTTACCACACATTTTAATGTCATCTACATCATCTACACATTATTCAGTAAAATACAGATAGGAGATGCAGACATTTTGATCACAAGTGAATTTTAAAAACAAATGATTAAGGAAAAGGTGAAAAATCATTTTCCCAATAGATTAACCTCCCTAGGAAAAATGCATTGACTCCCAAGTCTGTGAAAAAAGATCTTAAGATATTTTAAGATATTAAGATATAGACATTATAATTTTCTGGCAAAGTGGTGAAGACAGACTTGTGACTATCTAGCATACTAGGTAGCATGAAATTTTAATTTTCTAACTAGACATCTGCTTTTCTCCGTGTGCCATAGAAGTTTGTTTACCACAGGCCATTTTCTCAGGCGTATAATTATTTTGACTTTAAATATAGTAGTCATTTATTATGAGGCATAGAAGCTGTTTACAGCTGTGACAGCTGTGGCATCATATTACATTTTTCTAAATCACTTAAGTCTGCTGTTATACAACAGTGTACTTCAAGTATAAATTATCTTCAAAGTGGGTTATCTGTCCATAAATCTGCAAAATTTTGTATGAAAGTACAATATGTGTAAGGTATAAGTATCTAGTGGACAATAACACATCTCAGAAATTTCAGTCATGGAAAAAGACCGAGCAAAACACAAACAACAGAAGCTTAAAGAAAGTTTCACTGTGATCCAGCCACAAGTTCTATAAAACATTACAAAAATCACCTGCTCATATAGTTCATAAGTACAGTGTTTAGCATGTCTTAGTGTTGCAAAATAAACTTTGTGAATCAATTAAAAGTTGAGAAAAAAAATATAAATACCGTACAATTTTTTCTCTGCTGAGAACCTGTATCAGCAAGTGATTCTTCAACAACTTAAATGTTACACACAATTCCCCTCTGACTGCGATAACAGCACATAGAGCATGGTTCTGATTTTTGTTTTAAGTTTCTTCATGAAATAATATTTTTTTTCAGAGCAGAAAATAGTTATTTAAAGTTTTCTTTTTTCTTGTTCCAGTTGCAGGGGTATCAGGTATAATAATCATAGTGCATTTTGGAGCAAATAAATCTACTTTCCTTTGTTTCACAGAGGACTTTTTTTCAAAAAGTTACAAAGTAAATAGAGTAACAAGCATTTGCTGAGGAGTATCCAAGATTACAGGAGTTAATCCCTCCTTAAAAAGAGATTTCCAAATCGTATGAATATTCCAAGCCACAAAACTCTTTATCTAATTTTAATAAAGAGGTGATTAAGATTTCTACAACAACTATGAATTGAGCACACGAGAAAAGAAGCTACAGTCTTGAGCTTTATGACAAAAGTGTAGCAAGCACAAAAGTGTTTGGACAATTGTTCAAAATTGCCTGGCTTCTCCTTGGGAAAGTGCAGGTGTTGAGTAAGAGTAATTAAAAAAAAAATCCACAAGTTAAAAGTGCTCTAGATGACTTCATCAGAATGGAGAACCACTTCTATGCTCACTTCTTTTCTTTTCTTTATGGTCAACAAGACATGAGAAAAGCAGATTCCCAAATCCTGACACTAAAAATACATATCCTATTAAATTTTAGTGTATAGTAAAGATGAAAAGGCAAGTAGGGTCAGGATGTATCTACAGAATAAATGTACAAAAGCATTAAATTATCATTGGTACTAAATCCTCATGTCAGAGCTTTTTGTGGGCATTGTTAATCTTGAAACAGAATCACTTTTTTATGTCATTTAATACCCTTGAAAATAAACAAAACTGGAAAATTAGTATTTTAAAAAGATAACACCAGAGATAAACAACACATGTTCCTCTTTATTTCTCAAAAATTCTGCTTCTTAGTCCTAATCTGTAAAGCATGTTCATTATGGAAGTTCAAACAATACTATACGAAGAGAATGCTTGAGTTTTTAATAAGATTTTTGAACACACAAGAAGCTAAAATGATGTTCCGTGTGAATTTAGCTGACCCTGTGCCATCAAGCAGAAACATAAATGTTGCAGTTAAACGTCAGAGGAATAAAACTATTGATATCCCATAGAGGCCAATTAAAAATTTTTGGGGTTTTTTTTCACAAATGTATTAAAATTTAATTGAATGCCAAGTCTATGGAGGGTCAAAGAATCACTTCTCATAATTGTATTGTGAGGTTTAGAAAGAGCATCTTGAAACATATTTCTTAAAGACTTTCCTCTATAACTTCCCCTTCATTGTGGGAGGTTTACTGACATCAAGCCACAGCATTTAATGTGCTTGCTTCAGCCAGCATACTTCTTGATAAAACCATTTAATTCCTGAAAGTCATGAGTGAATGGAGGAATAACTTCAAAAAAATGCCAGAGTTGTTTTCAAAATCAGACTCATCTGTTCAAGACCACAGAGTGTCCTGTGTTGAAGCTTTTTGAAGCCACCTTTAATTTACCTAACTTCGTTATCTAACAACTAGAAATTTGTATACAAACTGAAGGTATTATAAAAACAAAAAACCTGTTCAATGAGAAGTATTTTCTAAAATTTCTTTTTTGCCAGCTCATAGTCACCTATGAAATGGCTCACTTCTTTATGTTTCAGGAGTAAGTTCTACCTAAAAATAAAAAGGCAATTACAGAGACCTCAATGGTGGGAGAAAGATGTACTTCCAATTAGAATGGGTAAGAAAAAAAATACCTTGCCTTTAAAATTGCCTAATTTTTGTCTATTTTTTTCAGTATCTTTATTAGAGTTCTATAAAGCAAATGTTAAAGTAGTGCAGTGTTAATTAATTTCACACAAATAAGAGAAGGATGTAGGAAATTTAATTTTCACTACCTTTATGGAAATGTCATGTTATAACAACAGAAGAGCTTTCTACTTCTGTGTTCATTGGCAATTTCTTTACAGGATGGTAAAGAAACTCAAAATAGGAGATTCCATACTGAGGGATGAGAGAAGTGGGCAACAACCATGAAGAAAGTCATTTGTACAAGACATCAAATTTCTTGAAGCAATGGCAAAAATATTATGAGTGGCATTGCATGGAAATTAAAGACAACCATCAGTTTAAGCAGCAGTATTGAAATGCATATATTTGATTGTAGGTCCCCTAGGATAGATATATGCATGTATTATGCACATTTCCTTAAATGAGAAAAAAATAACTATTTGAACACAGCACATTTCAATGGAAAATTTCAGGAGCTTCTTGAGAGAGACAGAACTATATGTTAAAGCTGTTGGCCATGTCAACTTATGAACCCTAAGATTGCTTGAATGCTAAAGAGTGTATTTGAAAACTTTTTTCAACTGAGGAAAAGGGCTTAGCATGAGGATTGGCGATTCCTACTCCTAGCCTGCCACCCTTCACTATGCTACCACAGGAGGGTGTTACCATATTAATTCTTCAGTTTGCATTCTTTTATTAATTTAATAAGCACACTGTTTATCCTCAAAGTAACTTTGTGGTGTTTATTAATTCATGTTTTGTAAATGGGAGTTGAATATACACTTTTTTAGAATTGAGTTGGGTAAAAAACCACAAAAAACTCATATATTTAATGATGCAGGAAAATCCTTGATTTATGTGTAATTGTGAAAAAATTTTTTTTTAATCTAGGAACGCCAAAATCGTACCAAAAGATAGCACAAAATAGTGGGTTAATCCACAGACATTTAATTTTCTTTAATTGCGCATTTAGGCAAATAAAGTATGGTCTTGAACATGGGGCTACAAATTCCCTGGACAACAAGAGTTCTAGGAATTTATTGGAGCTTAAAAGGTAAATAAAGTGTGGAGACAGAGGAGGTTTTTATTAAACATTAAGAAAGGAGACCCCTGACAGCTCATCTTAATGCAATTGGAAAGGTTAAGTGATTAAAAATTCAGCTGGAAATCTCATCAAAACTTCTGGTAGCAGGCTAGAAAATTTAACTGTGTGGTACCAACTACCACAGCAATCCTTTAGGACACATCAAGAGTAGCAAAGACTTTTAATGCTTTATTTCTAACAGTTCATTGTCCCTGAGGCCACATCAGCTTTTCCCAGCATCGATGACACAGATGAGATTTTTAGTTTTAGACCTCCTGTCTAGAGCAGATAACAGTTGCAGGGTTCACTACACCAATATAACATATGTACTTCATCAGCACAAATCGGGTCAGCTGACTATATACTATCCTACTCCTTCTAGCTCCCTCTTTTTATCACAAGAAAACAGGACATGGGAGTAAGGAAGAGAACAAAGAAACAATAAAAAGCCAAAACCAACAACAAAGCACTGCTAAAGGCATGCATTTTAGGCATCTATGAAGAACTCCATTAAATCTTTTTAGCACAGTGTAAAATATTTGTTATTTTGGTACAGTAAAAGGGTTTGAATGGCTCTGCAGTTTGCTCTTTAGCACTTGCCATAGTAAGCAAGTGAAAAAAACATTGTCTGAGTATTCACTGTCCCTTGGAAAACCAAGTGAAAAACTGAAGTCATACCTTCAATTAAAACAATAGAGCCAGAGAGTGCAAATATAACCTCATTAAATAAGACAGCGAATCTAAGTGGCATACATGCCTATTAAACAAACCAGATTGATCCATAATAATAAGAAACATATTTCACATCTGTTGAACAGTTCAGAGCTTTTAACAAGTAATAGGCACACCACGCTGTAAAATAGTTGCTATTCTCCATCATTGTCAATGGCTGTGCTATCTCAAAAGAAGCACTTTTCCCATACACTTTATTGCTTGATAGCTTGCTGATTGCTTTTACAAAGCAATAAATTGATGGCCTGATTCAGCAGTGACGTTAGGTTATGTTCATTTTCTGTGATTGATGCTTTGAATTAGAACTCTTACATTCTCTTCTGTTTGGAAATATGAAATTCCAAACAAGTAAACTTGATGTCACAAAAAAATGAGACAATGGATGTCAGATGAGTGAGATTTATACATTTAAATATCTAAATAGCTCTCCTCTTTATTAAAGTTTTCATAATTTATTGTTTAAGGGACTGTCAGTTAAAAAAATCTAGTCAAATAAGGAGAGAAGAAAAAAATTCTAAGACAAGAGTAGAATTTCCACACTATAAATTTCTGCAGTATTAGAAATGCATGTAAAGGTGAACAATAAGAACGTTTTAATTATTTAGTTCTCAATTAAATAAATTTCATTATTTATATATTTTACAGCAAGTTTTAAGGTAAAAAGAAATTTCATTACTTTTCACTGGCTAAAAAATTCATCCATCAACTACAGCAGCTTTTTTTATTATACATCATTTTGAAATGACACTTAAACTAATAAGGCAAAATAAAAAAGATTAAATAAGAAAGGGTGACTGCTAAACTTTTTTCATGATAAATAAATTAAATAAGAATCAGCTTGTAAAAATAATTTTTAATATGGAAATAAAGATCTCCAAGAAGCTAAGAATTTCAGTTCGGCAGTCCTATTTCAGTACAAACAAACAAAACCCAAAGACAAAGCCCCCAAAAGCAAACAGCAAAGCCCCCAATCTACTGACCATCACAGCTGTCACGAAGAAGTTCTCCCCACTCACTAAATGTTAAATTTCAGAAAAAGCATTGTGGTGTGGGGAGCAATTCCAGAATAAACGTATTTTTACATATGGATCATCAAAGTCACTTTGTGACAGACATATACAGCTCCTTCACACCATGCATAAAGTACATCCCTGACTGCACTGCAGCCCAACATTTGAAACAGGAGAGAGATTACATCTCTACTTTGTCAAATCTGATGATATTTTTATGTGCGCAATAAGTTTGCTCGATAAACATATATAAATGAACAGCTTTAACCCCAGTGTCTTCCTCAAATCTGACTGTGACTTGAGAAAGATTGTAACATCTCAGTTTTCACATCTGTAAATTGAGGACGATGTTATTTAGCAACCTTCTTGCTGAAGCTGTGCACATTCATTTGCTGCCTTGCTGTCTTTTATACTGGCCTTTTAAATTATACAGGCAACATTTAAGTGATAAATATTTATAGCAAGAGGCAAAGCATGATGGGCATCTGCTCATAGACTGATGTTCTTATCACTGAAAGGGCTATAAAATACAGTAGCTTTCACTTTTGGGTTCAACATAATTCTTAGGCCATTCCTTTCAAAGAAGCAGTGGGTAAGAACTACAAATGAGCTGTACTTTCCTGCAACACATTTATTTTTTGTCTTCTTTTTTTTTTTTTTTTGTTCCTCCCTTTTAGTTTTGAAATCCTAATACAAATAGAAGAAAACATCATTTTGACTTGGCTTATCCATCAAAACAAGTCATAAATGTATCAACCTATTCTGACATAGTTCGGGTATAGTTCTGTAATAGTTATTGTTATGCCCTCTCTTCTAGGTGTTTCAAAACATGTATATATTTTCATATTTTCAAGTAACTGACAGTGTTCTTTAACCCACCCCAGAAAAGCAGCATCACAAAGTTTCCCCTAATTACATTATTTATTGTTGCTGTTTATTAATTTCTTTTCATTGGAACTTTGTAAATATTTATAAAAAGACCTTGAATACCCAATTTCATAATTTTTACTATCCCTTTCCTGAGGAAAAAAAATCATATGCATATCAAAAGGTCCATTAGGTGTGGGCACATTGTTTGTCATGGCACACAGGATGAAGCCACCTAGCAGGACAGGGAGCTGCAGACCCCATGCCCCAAACACCAGCACAAACACCTGCTGCAGTCCCACAGCACACGAGTGTCCCCGCAGAAGCTAACAGCACACAGGCATGGATCGTGTGTTCCCTCCTTGTTCTGAGTGCTGTTATAGAGCTGGGGCCAATTCCCCTTTTCTTCCTTCCTCATTTCATTCCACCGCCCTGTCACAGTCTTTAGTTTTGGAATCATAGAACGCATGGGGTTGCAATGGACCATAATGATAATCTAGTTCCACCCCCCACTGCTATGGACAGGGCCACCTCCCACTAAACCAGGCCACTCAAGGCCTTGCCTAAATTGGCTTTGAACACTGTTGGGTTTGAGGCATCCACAACCTCCCTGGGCAAGCTGTTCCTGTGTCCCACCACTCTTACAGTAAAGAATTTCTTCCATATGGCTAACCTACATTTCCCCTCTTTCAATTTGTACCCATTGCTCCTTATCCTGTCACTACAGTTCCTGATGAAGTGTCCCTCTCTGGCTTCCCTGTAGGCCCACTTCACATAGTGGAAGGTTGCTATGAGGTCTCCATGCAACCTTATCTTCTCCAGGCTGAACAGCCCCAACTTTCTCAGCCTGTTTTCATATGGAAGGTGCTCCAGGGCTCTTGTCAACTTCATGGCCCTCCTCTGGACTTGCTCCAGCAGTTCCACGTCCTTCTTATGTTGGGGAACACCAGAAGTGTACCCAGTACTCTATGTAGGGTCTCACAAGAGCAGAGTAGAGGATGAGAATCTCCTCCTTCAACCTGCACATACTGCTTTGGATGCAGCCCAGACTTCCACTGGTTTTCTGGGCTGTGAGCACATGCTGCCAGCTCATGGTGAGTTTTTCATCAACCATCAACCCCAAGTCTTTCTCTGCAGGGCTGCTCTCAATCACTTCTCTGCCCAGCCTGTGGGTGTGTCTGGGATTTCCATGACCCAGGTGCAAGACCTTCCACTTTGCTTTGTTGAATTTCATGAGGTTTTCATTAGTCCACCTCTTAGGCCTGTCAAGATTGAGGCACAGAAGTCATTCAGAACCTCAGCCTTCTCTTTGTCCAGGGTAGCCAGATGTCCCGTTTCCTTCTGGAGAGGGCCCACATTATCACTTATCTTTCTTTTGCTTTCAACATTTCTATAGAAATCCTTCTTGTTATCCTTAATATCCCTGGCAAGGTTCAGTTCTAACTGGGCCTTGTCTTCCCTAACCTTGCCCTTAGCTTCCCATGTACTTTCTGTGTACTCCTCCCAGGGCACCTGTCCTCATTTCCACCTTCTGAAAACTTTTTTGCTCTGAGTTGTCTCAGCAGCTTCTTGTCCATTCTTGGAGGCCTCCTGGTATTTTTGCCCAAACACTTTCTTGTTGGGGTGCCTTGCTCCTGAGCTTGGAGGAGGTGATCCTTGAAAATCAGCCAACATTCTTGGGCCCCTCTGCCTTCTTTCTGCTTTTCACCTCACACAGGTGTGCAAAGACTCCAGAGCAATGGATGATGTTTCAGGGGCATTTTATATAATCTTAAAGAACGGTTTCATGTTAGGCAAGTGCCAGGCTTCAGCACCACCAATAGGAAATCTATAATGGTGCCCTTCACAGAGAGGTTAGCCCTTCGATGATTGGCAAACAGATTCCAAGCTTAAATCTAGAAGTGTCTTGCACTTTAAAAAATGTTCTTGTTGGTTGATTTTAACACACTTTTTCTCTAATGAGTTTTGTTATTTAGTTGTTAAAATTGTTTCTGTTAAACATGTTTCCAGTAGATACAGCAGCAGGAAGTAACAGAAATTTTTCAGGCATCAGACTCACGATTCATACAGTCACACAGGAAGAATCAATACATGGTTTGGGACTGTGGAGAAAAAGTCAACAGGTTGCAGCATTTTTGAATAATTGCTGTAGAAAAGATAAATCATGCCTCTAAACTCTGCATGGGTCTTAACACATACCAGCACTTACAGGATGAACTTGTTTTGGGGATTGTGAGATCATTGAATGATCAAAGGCTAACAAATAACATAGACTGTTTCAAATGTAAAATTAATCATTTGGAGTAATCAATTAATCAAAATGAGTTCCTGACATCTAACAGAGGCATTGAAGTTTCCTTAAATGAATCAAATGAATTTTATATTAAAAAATTAAAAAATAAGAAGAAAAAACCCGGATTTAATTATTATATGAACAAAAACAAAAAAAAAGAAACTCACAAAAAACCACTTCACATGACCAAAAAAATGATGATATACTCTGTCGGGTTAAAAGACCCATGAACGAGAATGTGTTGAAGAAATATTCAGTAACTATCTTTACATAGACAAATGAATTTTTGTTTATTCATTTTCAGTGACTATTCTAGCAAGGTGAATTTCTTATTCATAAAAAATATACTTTAGACAAACACATTAGCAACATCAAAAAACCTTTTGCAAATCCCTGTTAAACCATTTGGGTGACATATATCCCCAGAAAGCAGCGGTAAACAGAACGATGGTGGCAAAACTACCTAGGACAGGATATTTTCTGATAAATCTTCCAGGACATGTTGAAAGAAGACTGGGTCATTCACATGACACAAAAAATGCTGGAGAGATCAGGGAAAAAGATTATTTAAGACTTGCACATATGCATTCATTGACATAAAATGCTGAAGGAGAATAGCTGGTGAAAGATAAGGCTTTGCTGCTGGCAATCAAAACCTTTCCTGCATCTTAGAACTTGCAAAACTAGCAGGTTTCCTCATTTGATGCTGTCTGTTGACTCCCTTAACATTGTGGACCACAAGTAAAGAATATTGACCTAAAATCCCTGCAACTAAAGTAGCATTGAATGAGAAAGCTTATAAATGAGGCAAAGACCATGTCCTGTTCTCAACAGGACACAAAAGGCAAAAGCAGTCAAAATCTATCACTGAGAATTGGAAAATGAGACTTCCAGTTGGTATGCTGCAGCTGGAGGAGAATTTTATTATATTTGCATTCTTCTTACCAGCATGGGTAGTACTAACCAGGAAATTATAATCAACATGTAGTCTGTTAATTCTTGGATTATAGTATTTTCCTATGCCGCAAGGAACAGTGGTGTAATTATTGCCTCAGAGCAACAAAATACAATGCCAGCATGTAAAATGCTGTTTGATTTTGAATTAGAAGAATCTGTGTCTATTAATCTGTTCACAATGAAAAATGTTAACAGCAACTGGACATGAAATACACCTGTATGAAAATAAAGTTTTGAGGAGCTGTCAGAAGGACTTTTTATTGTTCTACATATTAGTAACTCATTTAAAACTTGCATCCCTTCTCTTTCTTAGGTCTAGCTTAAAAGAGTGTTAGCACTGCTTGCTCAGAAAACAAGCCTGTTTCAGCTAAGTAAATTAGATTATTTCATAGATGGGTACATCATATGTACATCTGCACAACAGATAATTTGGCTGAAAAATTACTTGTATGTTTTTGTGTTCATGCTCTGTTCTTTAATACTTTATCCCATGAGTTTAGTGGAAAGAGGGAGGTATAGAACAGCCTCACAGTGATGTCTAGATAAAAAAGTTCTAAAAGACTTTTACATCTTTAGCATGGTAAATTACAGAGTGAGGAACACAAAAATGAAGAATTAATACAGTTGGATTAATAATAGGTGAGACAACCTGATGCCTGCCAGGATTTCTTTGTGACTAACCTAAAAATACCCACAAAAATCCAAACACAAAGCCTCTACCAAAACAAAAAAACCAAACACATACACAGTCACACACATATATACACACAGAGGTGGCCTTGATAAAGTTTTGTGTGTCCCTCCCTCCCCAAAAAGCAATACGTAGAAAGGTGTACTGTAGAACATACAAAAGAGTTTGTTTCAGTCCAATATTAACAGAAGACCAATTCTGAGATCCTTAAATTGCTCTTTCTAGAGACAGATAAAAATCCAAAAGATCTGTGCCTTCATTTTATGTACTATGAAATGAAGTTTTGTACTTTTCCTCTGAACTCTTCATGTCATTGGGAAAGAAGACTGGCTAAACCACAAGTGGTTTATTTCTTTTCCCTATCTGTCTGCCCCACCTCCAACTCTGAAAGGAAAGGGAGCTGAATGAAATAAAATAAAAGATAACATTTTTCTGCACACTGCATAAAGTCAAAATTAATCAGTGAAAACTACTTCAGATGTGGGAAGTAACACTTTACCTATGAGCCCCGAAAGCCCAGTCGTGTTTCACGCAACTGTAATGATGCACTTTCTTCTCTGTCAGGAAAACTCTGAAATTAAGTAAAAGGCTCTCTCCACCCAAAAAAATATATTTCCTTTACCTTATGAAGAAGCACTTGGTAAGTAAAATCCATGATATAATAAACTTGTCTTTATTTAGCTATAAAGTTTACCATGTAAAGCAATAATGCATTTGTGAGATCCAAAGCCCTACTTCAGACATCCTTTTGATGATGGATGTGTCCCTTGCTCCAGCTCTATATTCTGTTTTTCAGTAAGTGTAATAGCTCTGACTCCACGGATATAAATGTTCTCAACTGAGTAGATTAGTTAAATGCCAACTCTCACTTTGGGATCTCAAGGCTGCAGTAGTTGCTATTAAGCTATTGATTAGAAAGTAGGGCTAAAATACCAAGGTTCACAAACACTGGGAGTCCACCCTCTCCCGTTCTGTTTTTTAAACCTTAAGAAATTCGAGGTATGGGTCTTTTCCTACATCTATGATTGTGACCGTCAATACTATACGCAAATAAAATTCAATCAAATAAATTAGCTAGATGAGGGGTCTCACCTAATTGAGTAAAACTGTATATTTAACCCTGTTGCAACTGGATAACCATGCAGAACATGAAAGAAAAATTTCAAATTTGACTACAGACTTAACAGATAGGTTTCTGAAAGCTGTGGTTTTGGACTTAATTAAACAAGGAAAAGTAAACAAACATCAGTATTATTGCTTTGTTTTTAACACACTAACACAATTTTTGTACCTTATTCTTCTGCAATGTACTGCCAAAAAATTGTTCTTTCTAGTAACAAATATAAATTGTGTCTCTCCTACTGTTTTGAAATGGTGGCAAATTTTCTGTTATCTTCACATTCCCACATTGATGACAACAGAGCCCTTTCCAGAATTAAACATGTTTCTCCTCATTTGATTTCTGATCCAATGTAGATACTTAACATTCTTCACGCACACTGAAAAGAAATAAAATATGAATTTTAAGGGTCTCAATGGAGTTTTTCTTTAATTTTAATGAGCTATCAGGCTGTATGCTCCTTTGACAGGAAAGGAAGTTGAAACATGCTTCATTCACAGTTAGACTTGAAATGAGTGATCCTAATGATTAACTGAAAACAAAACCTCAGCAGACAAAGAACAACTAATTATGTTACCAAGGAAAGGCAAGGATCCCAAGAAGTTTAAAATGTAACATTTTCTGAAAAACTGTTACCATAGATGACACACACAGTCATAAAAAGCACATAATTAAGATTAAGCTAGTATCTTTGGAAAAAGTTTGTTTACATCTAATGTCTGAAAGTGTCTAATGATACATTTCTCTGTAAAACACTTAAAAATGGTTAATGTCAGATATAAACTTTTATACATTATTCTGCCTTCGTTTCTTAATTCTGACCTGGGGAGACCTCTAGGGGTGAGAGGTTGATTCTGTACTTGGTGTCCCTGCTGAGATTGCCTGCTGGGGAGGCAGCAGCCCCGATGGGCTGAGACCAACACTTCTTCCCTGCTGAGGCCACACAACTGTAGTCATTCTTCAACAAAGATTTTATCAACAGCCCACCATGCTTGGTCTCTAATCAAAAAGTTATTCCACACAAGGAAATACTATAGGTTCTATAAAATAGCATCTAAAACGGTGGTGTAGTTATTGTTTATTTGCAATTGCAGTTTATTTGAAAAATACGACATTTTCTCATTTTTATGATTTTAATTAATAGTGGATTTTGGAATGCATTCCCATCACGTTCCAGGTCTCCCAACACACTGAATACAATGCAACACATTGAACACTTAAAAAATTTAAAAAATTCTTTTCAGCTATGCAGTCTTTAATGTCCTAGACTAAAGAGAGCTCAAACTGTGTAAGTTTTCCAGTATCTGGGATCATATTATATTTGCCCATGTCTGAAAAGAAATTCAGATAATAAATCATCTTAAATTGTTTTATTTTATTCATTCTGCATTTAAATTTGAAAGACTGAGGAGGTATTTGAATTGTAAAGCTGCACATTGATGTGTGAGGGATTTTTAAATTGGTGAGGTATCCAAATACCTTTTAAAATAAATGTAGAACAATACTACCTAATGATATACCTTCCCCATGACATACTCTTTCAACAGAGAGTAAATGCAGAGCCTACAGGTCAGTAGGGAGGACAGAGCAGGGAGTGAGCCCAGGGTCTCCCACATTCTGTCTGGAATTCTGTTTGGAATCTGATAATGAATCATGTGCCTAACACATATGCCAAAGTCCTCCTTTCGTATTCAGTGTTCTCCTTAGAGCAAAGAGGGAATGAAGAATCAGTTGTATAAATTGAGGAAGGCCAGCTCTGATCGTGGGTCAGGGATCTGCTGCTTCATCAGCTGGTATGAACCTATCAGTCTACAGAGAAAGAAGTTATCACAACGTTGTGTCACACACTAAATTAAAACTTCAAAATCTGTGGGGGAGACAGAATTCAGAATCAGCATATGTATACATCTTTGTATACCTATAACACATAAAACATACTATGTTTATGGCACACCATCATATCAAACCTTCCTCTGTTCTGCATTCAGATTAAAGGTGCTTAAAATTTAGCTTTAAATACAGCAAAATCAGGCAGTTTCTAGGAGAATTACTGTTTCTCTTTCTGCTTTGTTGATATCATGGTGTTGGAACACACAAAAAAAAAAGAAAATAAAAATAAATTCCCACTGCTGCCCTCACACAGTGTGGGCAAGGAAGGGCAGGGAAATGTAAGGCAGAAACCTATCCTTGCTCTGTACAATCAAGAGAGAAAGCCTGCTCTGCAGGATCCTCCCAATAGATTTTGATCTTAGTTCTGTCTGCTTTCCCTACCTTTCTCACTGTCTTTTCTGTCACAGCTAAGAACCAGCCCTCGTTTTTGGGACAAAAAAAAATATAATTCTGTCTATGCTTCTGAAAGGCTTTGGGTCAGGCCCACTGAACCATCTCTGCTTTGAACAGGCAAACAAACAGCACGCCACACTACGTGAACCTCCCCTCTACTTCCCTTGCAATGAAAGCACATAAACAAAATTACCTTTTTTTCTGTATTCCTCAACTTCAGTTATATTTCTTTCTGCAGACTGCACACAGTGTTCTAGAGCCCCTTATGACTGACAAACAACACCTAGACAGTTCTTGCCCCAAGAGCCATTATCCATCATATGCATCAGGTAGACTAATACAAAGGTCTTTAACTGGCTCTACCAGTGGGGTGTATCTGTAAGATTCCCACCTATTTGGCCATTGAAGTTATATAGCCTGACCACATGGACGATTTCACCAGCAAAGGTTTTCCTCTAAAATGACAGACCGTATCAATACCGGACTTTTTAAATTTTCATGTTTCCTTGGGATTAAAGTAATAAAAGCAACGTGCTTATGTGTGATATAGCTAGGCTTGTGATAAGACCCAGGTGGACTTTTTCTGCTGAAACAACTTCATTGTATATAAAATAAAATATTGATTCTTATTCTACCTATTGGATTGTCTCCCATCTCATATGCCACTCTAGACAGCTCACTTTGCCTTTTAATACCTCCTTTCTTCAATTTTCATATTTCAACTCTTCACACACCAATGTTTCCTGATCCTCATATGTAGTGCCAGAAGCCTCAACACCTTAAACACATTTCAGTGGAATATAAGGTCACACAAAATACTTTCCAGAAGAGCCAACCTCAACCAAAACACAGGATGACTAGATCATAAAATATATTTTTCTGTTAGTTGAATAAAAATTAAAAACTCTAATGTTTTCAGAATGAATACTTAACAAATATGCTCTACATACCTTAAATTTGCATTGCTTGCTGTGATACATCCATTCCACGCCATGTGTAACTCCAGCAGTTTTTTTGTGCATCTGCATCCAAACCCACTCATAAGAAGCTTGGTGCTGCTCTTGGTGGCTGACTCAAGATTCAAGATAAAATAATAAACTCCATGAAAACTTCATTGACAGATATAGTGTCCCTGATAGGCTGGATTACAGTTTACTGTATATTTTGTTTTAAAAGGTGCTCATCATCAGTGAGGGGGCCCGTCTGCTCACTGTTTTGTTCTAGAGCAACGAAGACTGCATAACTAAATGAATCAAAGATGGAGCTGTCCCTGGAAGCCACTGAGAATGACCAGCTGGGGGAAAACTTCTGGATTGCAGGAGAGGGATCTTATGGACAAAGAGAGATGTACCGCTAAGACAGTGAAGTTATGATAAGACAGTATAATAACATAACCAACTGCATGGCACAGAATTAAAAAAAGAAAGTAGTTGGAAAGTCATCCTAGAAAAGTGCAAGAACTAGGGGCTGTGGTTTTTGGTTGTTTGGTTTTGGTCAGGCCTTCTAATGTCTTAGCCAGCAAATCTGACTTCTCTCTATTTCAAAAGTTTCTTTGTTCCTTGTGCTGAGATTAAGACTGTGTTTTAGTAATTGGAAAGTCATTAGTGATTTTTGGTAATATCACTTTAAGGAAAAGTTGCAGACAGTTCCACTTCAAGGACCTGGCCAGAGTGGGGTTTTGTCACAACTTATTAGTAAAAAAGTCAATGTCTCAGTGTGTGACGCCTGCATTGAAACTGCTGCTCAGAAATGAGGAGTGTCCCTCTGTTACTTCTACAGCTTCTATATCACTACCTGAGCAGTTCACCATCTTTAACATACTATCTACAACTTCTTGAAGCAAGGTAGACCATATTTCTACAACTAGTAAAATGAGAAATACAAATCATGCATAATCTATATGCTATGTAAACCAGCAAATTCTACCACATACCAGGTTGCTTCTGCTAAGCCTGAGTTTTCTCTTAAGTAGAAATCAACAAACCAGCCTTTCTTGATTATTTTAATGAATCAGAACAAGGGGAAGGAAGTATTTAGAATTCCCAAATCAGCAAATGTGACTGCAGAGTACATGTATCCTTCCTAAAATTGTTCCTGCAATACATAACACTGATGATATAACTACATATACACTGTGTTTTCCTTCCTTTCTAAAAGTCTAATCTCCTGCCTACTCAAGTATGTATCTGCCTGTTACCTAGATCATGTCTTTGTCTGCTGTTTGTTGGGAGGCTTGCTAGATTTTTGATTAATATTCTTGATTACAAACAGCTGTCCTGTATTTCACCCTTCAAAGGCAATTGCAAAGTAATGGGCAAGCACTATGGACAATCATCTGTTAGGAAAGTCAAGCACTTTCTCTTTTTTTCCTTTTTTTTTTTTTTTATTTTAATACAAATCCATACTAATGGTTTCCTCAGATAGTGATAGTCCACTAATATTATTAATTGTGCTTTCAGACTGAACACCTATTGGCAGACATTACAATGGCTGAACAACAAGTTTTGTCAGAGAAATAGTTTTATTTTCCAGTAAATTAGAAAGTAATTTCCATATTTCAAAATACTGACCATGCCTGGGCAGAAGAGAAAACAGAAAATTTCTGTGTGCCTGTCTCTCCACATCATTCTCATAACTTGAGAGTATGGCATCAGTCTTGAGTTCATCTATAGTCAAAATATGCACAGACTTAAGAGTTTTCAGGTGGTTTATATTGCCTAATATTTAGATACCCACATAGTTTGTTAGGCCACACTGCAACAAAGGGCATAGAATAAAACCTTTGAAGGGCCTACTCTGTGAGGACCTTAGATCATCTTATTATTTATTAATGCTTCATGTTTGAAATTCCATTCACGGGTTTCTTTATATATGCTTATGTATATATTATTTTTTTTTAAATTTATTTAACAGACAAAGTTATGCAAACTCCCAATGCGAGACAGAAGCTATGTTTAAGTCATGGTTTGCCAGCAGCAAAAGTCACTACAAAGATTAATGAAAACAAGATGTTATCCTAGAAGATGCTGTAGTCATTCAAAATCTCTTCAGAGAGTGAAGATCTCAATATGGCTCCATGGTAATTGCAGGCAAATGTCAGCTTGGCATATTTAGCTGCAGTTAAACATCATCAGGGAAAAAAAAAACACAGCTCTGTATTAGGCTTTGGCAGAACATCCATTATAGCTAATTGTCATACATTTCAGGAATCTCATTTTACAGTGAAGTGGCAGAGAGATTGCTTGTTTTTTGTCTTTTCTCAAATTTCTAGAATTTGTGCTTAACAGCTTTTACCTAGGCAGGGGAATCAGGTGAATTGATTTGCTTTTCAGATCCATGTTTTATTAACCACTCAAAGCGGATGGAGAGCTCCAATTAATCCTTTGAGAGCAGGAAGGGTAGCCCACCTGAGACATATAGTAAACCAATGTTCTTCTCCTACCAGGAAATTCTTGTAACCATCAAAGAGGCCACTTAAAAAAAATAGAATGGAAATTTCATCCCTCAGCATTAAACATGCTTTGCAGAGACATCAATTTGTAAACCTCCCCAGGAGTTCATAAGAAAGAGACATATATACACAAGAGAAGTCTTCAATTTCACAAAGATTTCCAGATAAGGGTGAGCTCACAAATTTTCATGTCTTGAATTTCTTCTTGAAAGGTGTCTCTCTGAAAAGAAATTTGTCTATATTCACATGTTCACATACAGTAAAAGAAGCAGCATCTTTTATTTTCAATTTTAATGCAATAAAAACATCAATTATTCTCTTCAATTGTTTCAGTTTCTGGTTTGACTGCACCACAGACAGTGGGAGCCTTAACAGCAGAATCAGTTTCTCATATTGGTGCTGGGCTTTGAGGACTGGCTTCTGATGCTATTACATGTGTTGACTGACAGGTCTCAGACCAGGTTGTTCCACAGTCTCATGACAAGCAATTAAACAAAGCATGTTGAGCAACAGTCATGACATATGGCCTCAGTGCTCCTCAGTCTTGGGATCTCTGCTCTAGTGATTTGGACAGAATTCTAGTCAGGCCAGAAAATAACCCATTTTAAGGCCTGGGCATTCACTCCAAGAATGAAAACATCAGAAGCCACAGAAGAAGTGAACTGAAGCAAAGAGAACAGAAAATACTTCTCCCTCTTTCACTTAAAAGCTTTAAAAGGAGCAAAGTAACTAATAGAGCGATGCTTGCTCCCACTCCCCTAAAGTATCCAACAGGGAAATAGTAGCTCAGGTTAGATTCCAAGATGGAACTGACTGATCCCACACCCTCTGTGGCCTAAGCTAGTCCTCCATTATCCTGCAAGCAGCTAACCAGCAGTTATGGCCTTATATACTTCGACTACACTGAAATGTTAAGGCATGTTGAGAAACTTGATGTAAAGCAATCATGTTGGGGCATGTAAGTTAACACCTACTGAGATAAATGGGCTTGTTCTCATTTCTCAGAGCTTTGATGTCAGTCTGCAGGTAGAAGGAGGGATCACTTCCATTGAGGAAAAGACTGCCTTCTGCCTCACTTCTGAAAGCTAAAACTGATTGTGAAGAGAAAAAGATATCGATTGCCTCAGACAATTCTGAGGACACCAGGCAGCTCTAGTTAAATCTTGACTGGTGGGAATTGCTGACAAAATTAAAAAATATCAGCATTCTGAAAACAAATGGGCTTAACTTGACCATCAGCCACTGAAACCATGTCAACTACAGCGAGACTTATTACATTTCATCATAGCTTCTAAAATATCCCTGTTTGATAGTAGCCATTTGCTTTTAGAATAAAGAGTCTTGTCTTTATTATTATTATGGCAGAAGATGTTCTGTTGTCAGAATTTTGCCATATATGCTCTGAAAAATCAAATTTTAAATGTTTCATAAGCATACTCATTAATATATTAGAGCAAGTTAAAAGATGGATAGTAAAAAACTGTAAAGTTTGCAAGGAGAGGAATAAAATTAGTATTTCCAGTGCCTCAGTTACTCATTTTCAAGTGTTTGATGAAAGCCAAAAATGTACAATCTGATTTTCACCCATCCTTCCTGCTGCATTAACTACATCTGCTGAAACCACGGGGACAAAGAAAAGACAGAAACAAATATTAAAAATTACAAGAGAACTAACATGGTGATTTTGTTATTTATGATTATGTGACATACTGAACTCCTGTCAATAATGCACAACTATTTAATATAGTGCAAAAATAACGTCAACATTGAAATCAACTGAAATAAGCTCAACAAGGCTGGCCAGAGCAAATGCGTTACAAATATATTATCTACAGTTGTCATAAACTCCATGGATGCTACCTGATCTCCTTGTAATATGCCAGCCTTTCTAAACAACTTTATGAACGAGGGAATTCTTCTCCAAATGTTTTATTTACATACACGTATAAACATATACATACATATATATTTAAGAAATAGTAATAAATATATACATATGTTTTTAAAAATAGATTGGTGTTAAAGCAGCTAGGGGCTCCAGTCATTAGATGTTACTCTGATTCCCAGTTAGAGAGCTAAGGTAGCCCTGAAAAATTGCCTAATGAGTTTTAAAGAGCAGTGTCTTTAAAAAATACTGTTGCAATCCAAAGCAGCATAAACTAAAGCTCTCTTTCTCCACTTAAGATAGTAACAGACCCTAAACCATGGCCTCTGCCAGGTAATTTAGCACAGTACCAGTTATATTAATATTTCTGTTCTATTTGTCTAAATCATCTATGCACTGAAATAATTCACGGTGCCATTGTACCACTTTTTTCCAAACAATAATTACAGAAACTGACACAAAATACTTGATTTGTAGGTGGGCTTATTCTTTAAATGGTTCTTGTTAATGGAAAAGACTCTTGATTCATGAGTGTAGTTTAATGCAAAACAATTTTATGCCATGGTAAATTACCATCAAAACATAAAAAATAAATGAAGCCAAGTCGTGCCTGAAATTAATCAAAACTCTCTTGAAAGGTTCTTGATTTGCAATCTAAAATACAAATTGACAGAAATAAAAACTTAATATAAAACACAGAGCTAGAGGCATCTGAATATTTGGCAGGTAAGTACTGATAGAATGTATTTTATAGGAAATTAAAGCTGCAGATAAAAACTAAGGGTATTTAAATATTTTATACAAGCTCCTCAGTGGTGATTGTTCCCCTACACAGACACCAAATTTGATTTCTTGTACCAGGACTTGAAAAACAGTTTGCAGCTATCAGAAATGCTCATCAGTCTACACCACTAGTGGTGCCATTGCATTTGCCTCCTGCAGAACTGGGAAGGTGCAGCTGTTTCTTTGCTCCTTTTCACAGCAGGCATTTCAATCACAGCTGGAAGGTCCACGCTTTGAAGCAATACTAAGTATCACTACCTCTTGTGTCAGACAAGAAGATACATCTTAATGAAGCCTGCGGAAATATTGATATCTGCACTGCTAAAATATTTTTCTAAATTTTCAAAGAATTATTCTGTAAAGGAAATTAGTATTGCACTAGAATATTTTTCATATCATTTTATGGATTGTCTGGGAACAGTGATTTCCAGAAAACTTCCCTGTACACAGAAAACTTTAGGGTTAAGCCCACCATTATGTGCACCTCAAGAGACAGTGAAATCTGTCAAAAAAATCCTCAAGTTACATCTAAGTATGGGGATCAGGAGCTGGAGACACCAGATCAGGTGGAGGTCTGGACCTTCTATCCTCACCTCCTCAGTGTCAGGCTTTCTAAAAAAGAGAAACCCTAGTGAAAGGGCTGGGCAAGAGCTGAGTAATATTTCAGCAATCTTCAAGCCTGAATAACCAGGGAGATGCTGGTTCCTGAGGGGAGTGTGGTGAAGGCAGGACTGGGGCAGGGAGATCCCACATGAGGTCAGGGCTCTACTGCCTAAACCAGGCTGGGGAACCCAGGACCCCCAGCTGCAGCAGGAGCTCCAACAGCTTGCTGATTCTCTGGCTCGAGTGACTGGAGGCAAGGCAATTCAAGGAGCTTTCCTGAGCTGGGGCAGCTGGCTGATCCCTTTAACTTTAGGAAAATCCAACAGGACAATTTTCCAGAACATTTTACTAATACAAATTTTCCTTGGAAGCAAGATTTTTAATTCTCTTCAAATAAATAACTCCATATTCTATTCCAAACTAGAACAGTAATTTTTCAAATATCAATGTTTTCTTTGAAATGGGAAGCAAGTTTCATTCAGTTCTACTCACAGCTGAAACCATATCCATCTAGCTATAGTTAGTATGTAGGAAAATTAGGGTTTGTCCACCTTAGAAAAGAATTTTTAGTCTTTTGTCTTTTTTTCCCAGCACAGTCCACTTCTGCAAGGATAATTATTGAGTTTTGTGGATCACTCAGATACAGCCATGATCAATACGATAACAAAGACCATAAGAAAATTAATTCATTCTGATATCAGAATAGGATTTACAGGAAATAAAGCACTTGGCCACATTTTGAACTGTGATGATAAAATTCTTACAACTTCCTTCCAAGTGAGTAGCAGGGAAATTTTGTGCAGTGAATGAGGAAAGACTTCTGTCAAAGGGAAGAAGGGATATTATGTGATCATATAGTCAGTCAAATTCAAGCAGAACCCAAAGGACAATTCTATGCATCCCTTGAGTCTCTTTCATCACATAGCTACTGCTTTTCAAACTTCACATGTTTCATGTAGCTTAATCATAAGTGAATGAGACCCCCTGGTTTAGACCTATCTCTACACCACTCCACTTAGCTTGACTTGAAACCTCCATTTTAAATATTGATGATCTTTATTCCCATTGAGCAAAAGTTCAGAGCTGTACTTAAACTCTACAAGTGTCTACTTCTATTTCATGTGTATACACAGAGAAATAGCTTTTCTCTTTTCTTCCCTGGATAACTTGAGCAGGAAAACAGGTGTTAATGTGTTATCCAGCTAATATCTACGCTACTAAGGAAGATTTTGCAAAAAATTTTACATTTTTGCAAACAGGCACAAACTGAGTGTAATGGAGTTCAAAGAGTCATATGAAATCAAATCCTGACTGAGGAACAAAGTGTAAAAGATCAGTCTATTATAGATTTATCACTGGCCTTGTTCTTGTTTTCAGAAAAGACATACTCAATTTTTCTCCTGATTTATTAGTAAAGTAAAAATTATATCTCTTCATTTAATGATTAATCGTTAAGTGATAGCTCAAGAGCAAATGTAAAATGTGTCTATAACCTGGAGGGAGAAGGAAGATCTCTAGGCCATGATCCTAATTGATTTTTACTACAGTCTCTTTCACCTTCTGCCATAAAATTGGCTTTCAAGTAACTACTGGCACATCCAGAAAGATTAAACTGCTTCACTGAAAAGGAAATTTCATCTTCAGACGCTTCACTTGTGGTCATTTATGGTATAAACAATCACATTAGCAGTTATGCATGGCATCAAAGGACCCACCACCTCTGAAGAGAGATCCCTAAAGCCAGTAAATACTTTTAACAGTTCACTTATGCAGTACTTTAATTTCAAAGGACTTTACAAGTGCTTCTAACAAATGAGCACAGCTTTATGTGTATGTGCAGTCTTCTGGCTAGCTTAAAGCAAACTGTACACCTGACCTTTACTTCAAAGGAAAGTTAAAGGGCTGCACAGAGATGCTGCTCCCAGATTTAAGCAACATACCAGCAGCTGTCTTCCAGTGGCTAATTTCATTCAGTGAAGAGCCTCCATTCTTTTAGTGTTAATATGTTGAAACATTAACTTTATAGATCACAAATATGCAAGTTAAAATCATGTTTCATCCTGAGAAAGCTATTGGATTTACCCCTACTTGGAGTAAGGTTCACCAGCTGGTGAGGGCGCAACTGAGGCAGCCCAGAGCTCTCCTCTGCCGCTGCTGCTGGGGAGGCTGGGTGCTGCAGCTGCCATCCTGCCAGCCTGGGCTGCAGGAAGGTCTTGGTGGGAGTGACTAGTCCAAAGCCAACTGGCAGATGCTTATACATTGAAAATTTGAAGGCTTATATCCTTATATATATGAATACTTCCAGTGTGGCTGTCTGGACGCTTTAGCTGGATATCACTCGATAACGACCTTCAGAAACTCTCAGCTGGATCTACCGGAAGTCTGGACAATAAAAGTAGGCATTGGGAAAGGGTAGGAAGTAGCATATCTCTGTAAGGACAGATGCAGTTGAAAGAAAAGATATTACACCACACCAGCTCTTTGTTGGTTGTTTTCAATATTAGAAAGGCTGGGAAACAGCAAGCAAAAATTTAAATTTAGACAATATAGATGTATATTTACCACAGACCTACATGGTAAGATCAGTATTTAAAAGGTTAAGAATTAAAAGATGAAATATGTTATGTTGGGGTGTCCTGGCAAACCTGCCAGCCCAGGGTTTGGGGGGGACAGAACTGCATCTGGGAAAACCCCCTCGGTTTATGATATCTCTATACAAATGTGTATTGGTTTCTCCCTTCTCCCCCGCGGTGCCAGGGGTGTTGGGCTGGCCCCGGGTTCTCTCCCTCCCCATTGGCTGTTGCTGTAAGCCCCGCCCCCATCCCCGTCCCCAGACAAAAAGCGAGCAGCTTCCAGGGAGACTGCTGCCGGGGACGAGCGAATAAACACCTCCAGCTTCCTCCAGCGTCTCCGTTCTCGCCTTCCTTTGCTCCCGGGGTCCAGGGGGTCCAACCCAGATCCCCGTGGATGTAGCTGCTTCACCTAGAGAGTGATCCGTAGCCAGATAAAGGAAAAACCACAGGCAGCTCGGCTGGCTTTTAAAGTGTGGTCTAAAATCTGCTATTTTGCTGAGCTAGTCTGGGACCTCACCCCCGAACTAGCTAGCCACGGCAGACAGACAAAGACACAATGTTACTTTAGACAACCACATGTAAAAGAACCAATTGAGAAAAACACTTAGCACTGTTTTTGCTCATGTTACACTTTGCTATATTTAGTGGTTGGCAATCTCACAGCTCTTTCTGGTGCAGCAGAAAAAATAAATAGAAAGCAGATATCTCCATAGAGGAAGCTCAAAGTCTTCATATTTTGCTCCAACCACTAAGAAACCGAAGAGAGAGATTCTTCTATTTTCAGCCAATATTTTCAACTGTGATCTGTCCTCATACCATACATATAGGCACATACACAATTAGGTAAAAGAGAATTTCATAAAGCATTGATTCTAAAATTCAACATATTCCTGTAACCAGTGATAAAAACTAGTACTGGAAAATCTTCATTGTCTTCATCTGCTGTAGAACACTGCATCAACAGATATTTAGTGAAGGGAGTAAAATCAGCAACAACAGATTTTCTGAAAAAGGATCTGGGGATGGCAGGTAGCCATGAAAATGCCTCTTTGCAAGTGAAATGTGGCATTCATGCACAGTGATAGTCAGTGCTAACTTTTACCTCACTTTTCAATCAAAAAATGAACACTGAAACTGCTCAGTCAGCGGACAGCATCTGAAATATTCAGACATGTCTGTCAATCACATACCACCAGTATAAGACATAGAGCAAAAAGGCAAACACTTTGCAAATATGCACTTGAGCATACAAATTATGATGCTTACAGAAATCTTTTCAGAAACATTTGTTGTATAAAAATGGAGGTTAAATAAATAGACTAAATTATCACTGTTGCAGAACAATGCAATTTAAAAGCTTCAGCACCTTGCCAAAGAAAAGTCACTTTTCCAAATTCAATCTGTGCTAAAAGACATCTTATAAAAGAAAGACTGTGGACTACTGAAGACAATAGGTCAGCCAGTTCGATACAACAGGCCAGATTTTACCTCCAGTGTCATCCTTTCTGAGTTACACCTGAGATTAATTTACTCTGTTGTCTATGTAGGACAACACTATCAACCTTTTAAACCTGAAGTGTCACTTTCTTGCCATACTCGCTCCCTAGCTCTGTGACTTGCTTAAATAAAGAGTGATGGGTTAAGTTTACCAGTGGTTATTTTAATCAACAGACAAGTGACAAAGAATTTGTTGCACAGGATTAACTTACTCTCTTAATATCAGAATTGTGATACAAGCAGAAGATTTGCTTGCATATAGCTGGACGGGTGTGTATAAACACATAACATAATGTGGTGGTACCTTGGTAGGTCTTCTGTCTGGTTACAGAAACACAGTGTTAAAAAAAATGTTAAAGACTGCTTAAAACACACCTTCAAAGACCAAAGGAAGTTATGGTGTCTTTCGTCTTGCAACAGATGGATTCAGAAATTAACCTTCTGAGATCTATTGGCTGTCTTCAGAAAAGGTACATGATGCTTTGAAATGAGATTGAAGGTGTTCTTCCATGATGTGTTAGCATTACTCACAATGTTTATATTAAGTAAGTAACATAGTTCCATCTTTTATTGAATAGTCTCTCTCATGACTGCCATCTACAATAAGCTCAAATATATATATATAATATAAATATAAATATAAATACGTTTATAACATAAATTTAAGCTTTCTCTAGCACAAAGATATTCCTATATGGGTTCCATGGTGGTCATGGCCACTGGGAGCTATCAAATGGTTAAAACTTGCAATGATATCTACCAAATCAAGGCAAAACTGTCTCTCTGCTGTCTGCTCAAAATGGAAGAGATGTAGCCTGGATCTGTAGAGAAATGGTTTGGGTTTGTTTTTTTTTTTTTTTAACCTCAGGGAAACAAGTGGGTTTCCTGACACTAACATCTAGAGGATGTTTCAAGAGAACTCTTAAGATTTTTTTATGACTATTTTAAGAGAAAAAAAGCTGTTTACTTCTAAACTATATATTAGTTTTTCCTTGGTCTAGTCAAAATAAAATCAATGCTGAAAATAAGTCTGTCAAAGTGATACTGACATGCTCTATAAAAATTAAACTCTATAATCTAGAAAAATTATTAAAGTATGTTTAGACTCAGCAGAGAAGCAAGAAGGTTTTAGCATGTGCTTATGCAAGTAGAGCAAGTAGAGCAAGTGTGCTTATGCTCTAAGGAAATTACAAGTGAAGACACTCTTAAGCAAATTTGTTGTTTCCTGATCCAAGAAAATTACTGTAATGCCATCACTCCTCATTTAATCCTCTCCCTAATGTTCCGTAGTCATAGTCATCATGTCAAGTCTAATGGGTTGATTACAAGCATTACCATATAAGAAATTATTGGGGTTTTAATGTCTACTCCAAAATTAAGAGACAAAATGTGTGGTTGCATTAGCAAGGACATAGTTATAAACCAAAACACAGCAGATTTATTTTCTTAAATCAAAATATCATCTAAGAGCAAAGCTAAAGGATGATAGAAAATATTTCTGAGGAGATCATTATGAATGTGTCTTCAGTAGAAACTAAGGGTGAAGGAGTTCAGAAGGGGCATACTTCACACCGTGGCTGAGTTTCAACAAGCACTGTTCCATGTAAGTTTCTTTCCAAAAAAAACCATGTTTCAGCTGCATCTGGTGAACTCTCATTAAAAATGTATACTTAAATACCTACTTATTGCGATCAACAATTACATTCAATGACAACAAAATACATTTTAGATACAAGTAAAAAACTTAATAAACTATATTCACTTCAGTGGTTTTAAGGCCACAAAGAGGTCAAATTTGATGGTGCTGCTTTAAGAGGACTGCACTGATGCACTCCACAGCACTGTCCATGGGCTACGTGGTTTCGAAATCATGATTACTGTGCTTCTGAACTGGTGTATTTTCCTCAGACCCTTTGAGATCTTCCACAGTTTACATAAAAATCTGTGTTTTATAAACATTCATGATCTCTCCAAATACCCAAGGTGTTGTGAATGTCAGAGTCCCTATGTCAAGGATGCCTGTAAATCTGTAGGTTTTGTTATATTAGCCACAGGCTACAATGGCGCTCATCAGCCAATGGGTACCAAGAACCCCCCAGAGCCACTGTGCCTCAGAACAGCATTGTCTGCTATTCATGGCCTCCCTTTTTTGTTCTCTGAGACATGGTTTCACTCAGCAATTATAGTTAATTTCTTGCCTATAGTCCCTCTTTACAAATAAAAATGATCAGATTAATTACTACCACATCTTTCATATACATGCTACTTTTTTTTTTTTTTTTGGCAGCTTAGCATAACTAATAAGAGCATTTTATAGTATAATGTCGGAAAGCTCTATCTGCACAATCTCAGGAACAATGCACTGTCTTAACATCCCATTAACATTTTTGGTTTATTACCTGTCAGTCAGACAGCCTCTAATCCACTGATTATGTGTCAGGCTGATTTGGAATCAATCAGCTTCCTTAAACAAAATATGTTGTAGCACAAGGTCAATTGCTCATATATGTCTAAGACTAATACATCAATATTATTTTTGTCAAGCAGAATAATCACCTAAAAAAACCAATATCAAGATAGTTTGACAGATTATATTTTTCATAAATCCTTGATAGTTGGTATTCAGAACAACAACCTCTTTAGTATGTAATTTAGCATCCAACATTATTATTGTTTTCGTTGTTTTTTCTTTTGTGTTTCTTTTGTGTTGTATGTACCTAAATTATGAGATTATCTTTAAGAAATACTGGTTATCACCTTACTGCATATTACTGGAGCCTGCATAATAGAGCATAGCTACCTTAAATATTGGTTACTAAAAACCCTTTGGAAGTAATTTTTAAAGTTTGAAGCATTTCCGATGACTACATAGTCTTTTTTAATCCAAACAAAGAGCAATTATTTTTTCAGAATTTTCTGCCTCTTGACCAGATTACTATAGTTTTCACAGTTTTTATATAATGGTCAATATTTTTTAAAGCTCCTTTCATCATAACTTAGGCTAATAAAAACTCATGCATGTTAAAAATGTTAATAGGAAAGCGAAAGTTTATTTTAGATATTCACATAAAAGTTCAGATGTATAGATGATTGAAAGTTACTAGATTTCTAATGATGACAATCAAATGTCATGAACCTACTGCATCTCCACCAGTAACTCCACAAGTAATTCCAGTAAAATGAAATATGAGTCACTTCTCCTCTACCCTAAAACTCAATTAAGATATGAACACATAATCCTTCCTTAGGTTTGAAACAAAATACATTATGTTTTTAAAAAAAAAATGGAAAAAACCTGTACTGAAATGATTAGTCTCTGAAATATGAGAGGTACACCTTTCATTTATGCAATTTTTGGAGACCAATCTTAACCAGATATTTCACATTACGGGAAAATTTTTCAATGAGCAGACATCCAAATATATCAGTTAACTTAGGTGAAGAAAGGCAGGGAAGGGTGCACACATTGTGTTATTTCAGTGTTATTTCAGCTTTCAGAAGTCAGTGATGGATCACTGAAAAATAAATGCCAAAGATATTTTTATTTTTCATCAAGTTTCTCCAGCCCTGAAATGTGCTTAGATTGCAAGTCTTTTAGGGTATGAATCATATTTTCAGTCTTGTGTATGCTCAGTATTGTTGTGCATAGGAAGCACAGTTATTAGTAACACTCAATATTCTGAATATTCAAGTAAATTAATTTATCAATAGCCACCAGTTTACTCTGCCAGCTTTTTTTTAAGTTGGCAGATACCAGTAAGTACTCTTAAAACTATTCAAGTCCTAATACTTAAAATACAAAAGAATTTTTCATGGTCTTCCTAAGTATTATTATGCTATTAATAGTGCATTAATTTCTAAAAAGATTAAAATGAGACATAGTAACCCTTATTTACAGGAATATTGCCAAAGAGTTTTATAAGACAGTATAGACCACTACACTTGTGTCTTGTGTCAGTCAGGTCTGCCACAATAAGACAAGATTTATAGACTAATCACCAGAATTATCTTTCTCCTATTTTGTATTGCAAACTTTGTTGCTGTGATTCAATTATCAACTTTTGAAGGAGCACTTGCAGAGAGCATCCTTTGGGGTACTTTTAAAGATTAGTCACTTTTTGGCATGAAAAAAACAGTTTAATACCTTTGAATTCTTTAATTTACTGTCTAATTCTACAGACCAAATAGATGCTGTTGCTGAGCAACAACATACCTTAAGCAGCAGAAAGATATTGTAAGATATAATTTCCAACAAATCTTCTTTTATTGAAATAACCTAAGATGCTTATTGCAAGCCTTATTTATAATAGTTTTTTGGGATTGATTTTTTTTTTTTTTTTGCTTTAGGTGGGGTTTTCTGTGGGGTTTTCTTGCAGATACTGGACCTAATGCATGCTATAAAACTAAGTCTAAATTTGCATACACAGTAGTGTAATAAAGTCTGGACCTGTTAACCCATAGTGATTTTTTAGGGATAATAATTTCAGCATTAACAATTTTAACTGCACAGTAGAAATTACACAGTACCAAACAATGTCTCAAAAGTATTCACAGAGCAGGTGTAATGAGGTCCATTTACAGGAAAAATGTCAGTGGTTCCTTTTTTTCTGTTCCAAGAAAAACAGCAGTGCTTTAGTAGACAAGTGGACTTCCTTAGAATAAAATTACCTTTAAAAAATAAACAGCGAAGAACAATGAAAAGAGGAATATATGGAGTAATAATGTCCCCTAGATCACTGTTCTTCCTCTGCAATGATATGAGTGAGGTTAATGATAAGAAGCCAAGTGACAAGGTTAATAAAAGCAACCATCTTGATAAGCTTAAAGGAAAGACTCTCACCCTTAGCAAAATTTGTTTAAAATATTATTGCTCAACATAGTGAGTGCCCTAAGTTAAACAGAAAAAAAAAAGAAAACCAAGCAAAGAAAAAGCCCCATAACAAACAAATAAAAACTACCAACCAAACAAGAAGACCTCTGCAACTTTATCCATAAGATGAAATAAAGCCACGGAGGTCCTTGTCCTGGTCTTGTAAGTCATTGGAGAACTGACTAGCAAGGGCTGCCCTCTTCAACACTGCAGTGCAGCAAATAGGAGTATAAGTGTTTCAAGGTATACTAAACCAAACAAAGAAAACCCTTCCCACCACCCTCAAAAGAAAACCCAAAAACCAAACAAAAAAACCCAGAACCAAATTAAAAAGTCAGAAGATTTTCCATAGTATTCAATAACTAATTTTGTACTGTAAATATCTTTTCCTTCTGGCCCGTGTCAGTGATTGAGAAATACCAGAACACTTGGAGCAATAAATTTTGTCTGAATGGCAAGCCCTAGGATCCAATCTCTCTCCATTTATCAGATGAAATAAACATGTAAGAACAACAAAGAATAATAATAAAATGCAGAACTGGTAGTTTAATATAATAGTTTCCTGATTTTTCTCTTAAAATTAAGTAATTCTTCTCATACATCAACAGTGAATTGATAAATGTAAGAAAAAAATAATGTATAAGCTTATGTAATGCAAGTGTATCAATAGCTATCCTCAAAAGACTGATTCCATAAATTAAGTCATTTTTATAAAAAAAAATACTATCTAGACTTTTGTACTGAAAGCACTGCTATTTCAAAGCCATTTGGCATGATTTTATTGTGTAAATTAAATGAGGTTGATAATAGTAAACAACATGTAATGCCCGATTACAACATCTATATTGCTTTGAATTATATTAAAATAATATAATACTGCATTTTGCAGTCTTGTGTATTGCCCCAAGAAGCATGCCAATAATTCATTAAATTACAGATTGCAATACTGGGGGTGAGACCATAGCTTTACTAAGAACAAGATTTAGTGTAATTTACATATCAAACTCATTGTCTTTATATCACATAATCTAAATCTCTTGTAGGACCACTTGGTGATTCCACAATCAAAAGATTATTAGTAACACTGTTCCCCTCCTGGTTTTAGTTCTAATTGACATGGTGTAGTACAAGCTACCTTAGACAGTTTACAAGGCTGGGGAGCACAAAACTGCGGGGAGGAAGATGAAGAGAGGTGGACTCTGCCTGTCAGGGGATAATCCCCACTTGAAGCAGCGTAGCACTGATCATGCTGTGTTGAACAAACAGAAATGTTATGAAAAAGAAATAGTACACATCTAGTCTCTCACCCACACATCTCTCCTCAACTAAAATGGTAGGATAATAGTGGCTTGTGTTTTCATATGTTTTTGCAGTTACCAACTTAGATGTGCAAGATGAAAGATGTACTAATGTTCATGCTTTATTCACACACTAGTAACACCTTCCACTCCAAAATGACTGATTTTTCCACATCTGGCATAAACAGAAAAGATATACCAGGCAGATACAGGGAAACAAAGGCTAGAAAAAAGTTTTTCTTATAGCGCAGCATGCTTCTGGAATCATCTGGGTTGTTTGGATTTATATTACCTTAGACAATACCTTGTGTATTGTCACATGTGGTTCCTGCTACAGGAAACAATTCTTATCCCAACTCATATCAGAAATGTGAAAGAATCCCATGAACATCATCTCTGTATTTCTGCTTGTTGGTTCCTTCAATTAAGCTAATTACTTTAGACCTAACCTATAATCAGATGTTAGGATTTTTCCTTTGAAACAGAATTTATCAGGAGGAAGTGCACACCCCTTAGAGCAGATTGCGATTGCAGGGTATGTCAGATAAGAGGGTAAGCATGATTAATTTTTTTTTTCTTCTCTTCTTATCCCTTCCTTTTGACATTGCATTAAATCCTGCTGGCAATCCCCCTGCAACATTTTCCAAATCCACTTACTCTGCTCTCTTCCCAAAGAAAAAGAGGAACTTTTGACCTTGACCTTGATTTCCAAAAACCTGCCTTCAAATATAAAACCAATAAATTTTACCTGGTGTGTCACTTTGTCCATGTAGGCAGCTTAAGGACATCATCAAATCCCTTTTGTATAGTTTAGCAGCATCAAACTGAGGAGGTATCACTTCTAAAGTTGGGTTTCTATATTTTCTACTTCAGAAAAAATCCAGATCCAACTTCCACTCACAGGAAAACTATGAGATGAAAGTGTGCCTCACAGAAACAAAAAATAAATTTTATGTATCTATGTGTGCGTGTATATGTTTCATGCATGTGTATGTGTATAAATATATATATATATATATATATGTATAAAAGCATTCAAAACAGACTGTAGGGCTCGTCCACAATAAATACATTGTTTTCACACTCATTATCCGGTATGGGCGTAACATCCAGCAGCAGGTGAAATGACCTGTAAAATAAAATTTTACTTTACCTGCTTTACCAGGTAAAGTAAAATTGGACTGAGTTTATTCTTGTTACAGCAGTAAACTGTTCCTTTCCCTTCCTCCTGCGAAGTCCCTCTGTGTTGTAGTCAGCCCAAACCATACTGTAGTGATTGCAAATGCTTCACTCCCCAAATACCATGAAAAAATAAACTCCTTTTCCTCCTCTGCTTCTCCCCTGCTAAAGATTATGCTCGATCTGTTCATGTGATGCCTTAGGTTTTAACTTTTATATTTTTCAAATCCTGTACTGCCTAGTGTGTAACTGAAGTTTCATGTGGCCTGTTAACTACTGATGTCTCATGCTGGTTAGACATAACAAGCCTCTCTAGGTTTGCTCTTCAAGGACACCAGGCCCCAAAACGTGTAAACTAAAGCCTTGAGAGGGGGAGCAAACCTGCGGTAATTACATCATTATCTGAGGTTATAAGTGCAGAATTAACCCTGATATGCAAATGGATCAAACTTAGAAAAGTGTGAAGAACTTCTGACCCGGGGTCCATCTTGGGTGTAGCCTTTTGATTGCCCAGGGTGTACCTTTGAAGGCCCTTCAAATAAATACCTACTTTTATTCTCTTACTTTTGTCTAGCCTCTGCGTATTAGGTGGTTACCTCAAGGCATCACGTGTGGGTGTAGTACCTAGCCTTGTACATATTACTGTATGTTCTTTTCATAGTAATATTTGTCAAAACAGGGAGAGAGATCAGGATTTCTTTGTTGAGGTACTGTGTGACACCAGTTCATGACATGAATAACACGGCAATGAGGGCAATGAGGGTCACTTGGAACGTGTATTCAGTGGTGTTTGCCTGTCCTGGCCTTGGTTGCGTAATCTGGGGATTCATTCATACCCAGGCTGTGGGGGGTACATGACAACTTCTCCCAGCCTTTCACCCCCTTTTACTTCTTTAGGTCTGCTACAACAGCTTTTGACAATTTCTGAATTGCCTTTGGATGTTAAAGAAGGCATGCCCGAGTTGATATGCCTGCTATTTCTCCTCTGTGAGGTGTACCACACGTTTAGAGTCAGGACAAATATTTCCAGGGACCAAACTCTGGCTATGTGAAGAAATTATTTCCAGCCCGATACAGGCCTGCCTCTCATCTGTGGAAAGATCTGACCAAGGATCTCCAGAATTAAAAGAGGAAATTAAAGACTAGCAGCATAAGGATGAATTATTTCTGGCTTGGTGGGCTCATGATATCTCAGGTCATTTGGGAAGAGATGAAACATATAGATGGACTCATGCTTGAGGGGGTGGACTTAACCATGGACACTCTGTCCCTGGTTATCCATAATTGTAAAAGATATGTGGCAATCCAGCGGGTCAAGCAGGTAAACCCCTGTGGTATGGGGGACAATGGTCAATATATAAGTCTGGGGAGGCCTGGCAGATCGGTGACAACACGCTGCTTCAAACACACCAAGGCAAGCACTACGTGCTCACAATGCTGGAGATAACCACTGCATGGTTGGACACCTACCCTGTGCCTCACGCTACTGCCCAGAACACCATCCTGAGCCTTGAAAAGCGAGTCCTGTGGCAACACAGCAGAAAGAATTGAGTCAGACAAGGATACTATCTCAAAAATAGCCTCGTAACACCTGGGCCAGAGAGCAGGGTATTGAGTGGATATGTCATATTCCCTGTCGTGCACCAGCCTCTGGGAAAGTTGAACAGTACAGTTTGTTCTAAACTTAATGCTTCAAACTATTGGCTGCCAATAGTTCACTTGCTCTGAGAAGTAGTGTCTGTTACTTTTTCCAAGTTTGGTGTGACAGCCATGCTTTTAAAGGCCTTTACCACCTTTTTACAGAATAAAGAGTGCTGAGCTTTGTAACCTCTGCTTTTAAAAAAGCCAGTTGCTGTTTTATGAAATGAATCACTCTTTTCCCTACTTTCCTCTATCTGCTATATCCTTTTGAGAATGGTGACAGAAATTGTACAGTTTCAAGATGTGAAACACGATAGATATATAGTGGCATAATAATTACATTTTGTTCACAATTTCTTCTCCTGAAAAATCTAGCATTAGTTTTGTCTTTTTACTCATCAAACAGAATAAATGTTTTCAGAGGATTTTCCTGGACACTTCAAGATCTCCCGCAGGTCTATATTTATGTGTGAAGGGTTGGTACTTTTCCCCCCTGCTGTCCCAAGTACATTGCTTTGCATTCTCTTTGTTTGATGACTCAGGATTCTGAGCCATGCCTGCAAGGTTTTGAAGTCAGTTTTAGTATTTACTGCTATTAGTCAACGTCACAGAATGTAACAACTTTGCCCACTTACCTATTTCATGACTGTGAATCTGTTCAGTAGAGCAAATTCCTGTATATGTCTTGAAATGCATTTGCTAAATATATCAGACAAGTTTTTTGGTAGAGATTATGTGATTCATTCAGTTTACACTGGGATTTGTAAGTTAATAAATTCACATGTCAAAAGAGTTGGAATTTAAAGCAAGAAGTCAGTTAACCAAAACTGTGAAACATTTACCATCAAAAAGAATTACTAAAGCTACTGTTGGGCTCTTTCTATCACTAAGAATTTGAAAATTAAGAGTGGAAGGTGGTTAATTTGGGGGAATTTTTTTTTTAAGTGCCATATTCTATTTCAGGCCATGATTAATTCCACAGCTTGCATTATTCCAAAAGTCAGACCATATGTCTTTGGCCTAAATCCTTTAATTCTATGTCTACAAACACAGCTTTCCTAACACTTAACAAGGCGTGGTTGACTCCTGGGCCTGCAGCTCAGAGGATAGTCATCATAAAAATTACATGGAACAATATTGGTTAAGGACTTATTGCAGCATATGATAATAAAAATGTAACTAATAATGGAAATGCATCATAGATTCTTGCAATAATAACTTTGAAACCCGCAAAATATTGTGGTGATTCTTTTCCTGGAAAGGTCTGCATTGTCTCAACCAGTAATATCAAGCAGATTGTTTATGTGCTCTGTGACCAGGCAGAGTTACTGAAGGGGACAAAGACTCTTCACCGGGCAGAGACAGCAGTGCAGCTGCCAGCCCCTCCCTCTGGCCCAGGGCTCAGCTGTGCCAGTCCTTACCTTTGACCAGCTGTGTTACACATTATTTTCACGTGCTTTCCATTAACAGCCAATCTTAATCTTTCGTAACAAATTTGATTAATAGTGATCAGGCCTGTTTTTCCACAAGGTAATATAAACTTGAGTTTCATTTTCTTTTCTACTTTTAAAAAGTTGCACACAAAAAATGCCAGATTACCAAAACTGGATTAGGGAGAGGAATCCCATTGCAAGAAAGACACAAAATACTCTGTAGCTTAAAGAATTTATGAAATAACTCAAACGGAAAAAGAATCCAATATTTCTGTGTTTTCAAGGGGAGAAAAGGAATTTAGATATATGATTAAAAGATTTTTGTTTTCCTCCTAAGTGGCTTCAAATTTTGTCTTGTATTTCTGGCCCTGAATATGTATATGCAAATAAAATAATTTTAGTCTACTGCATACTGGCATTATGATTTGTTTGATACTCAGATCTGGATATTTTAAAAGCCTAAAGTAATAAGGTAAAAAAATCAGCTAATAAGCTGGCAAGAAATTTGTGAAGGACTCCAAAATGCACACACAACCCTGACCAAAAAAAAAAAATCCCCTACAAAAAGTGTTCTCCTAAGGGCACTATCCTTTTTTTTAAATCTGTGATCCTGTCTTTCTTTTTCTCTCATTCACTACAGAGTCTATATTTATTATCTGTTGCTATCTAACTTGAATTGCAAGCTCCTTAGGGCAAGGACCTTGTCTTCTTACACGTCTGTAATGTACCGTGAACACCTCCAGCACTAAATAAATAATAAGCTCTGCAAACTCCATTTAGTATCTATTTCAATTTGTGGTGAAGGCTCAACATGTTTTCAAAGTGTAAGGTTCATTTCTTTATTTTAGTGGCTGATGCTGGGCAAGCATAAATATTAATCCATATTTTTCTGGCTTCTTCTGGAGCAAACTTGCTTATTAGCGTTCCTGCTGACAGTGACACTAGGCCAGTCTAGTCAAATCCAAGTCTTCATGGTTAAGGTTTTCTTGCAGTCAAAATTACTGTACAGATTTCTTTAGCCAGCTTTCTTGGTCCTTTATAGTCATCTGTTACTAACACAGCCTCAAGTTTGAATAACCAAAACATCTTCCAGAAATCTCTGATAGTCTGTAAAGAATCTGGAAAGGACTGTTCAAATGAGAAAATAAAACCCATCAGGTTGGGTTGCCCTTTTTTTCTTGCAGGCTTTTCCTTGTGGAGAGAAGAAAAAAGTAAAAAATCATCTCTCCTGGCCACTTAGGAAATTCTTCCTTTGTGAAGCTGCAACTTGCCTGCTTCCAAGAAAAATTTTAAAAATAAAATAAATACCTAGAAAACCGCACTGACTGATTTAACTTACTTGGAAAATTGACATTGTACTAGACATTTCCCACATTCTGCTAATCATATTCTCTAACAATTTCTCCTAAACCTGAATATAAACCTTGCCAAACTACCATGACATCTTCAGGCAAAAAAAAAAACTACCATAAGCTCTCACTAATATACCCTGTTCCCTATGAATTTTGGGGTTTTTCACAGGTTAGCAACAGGGAGGGAAGAAGGAGGACTTCCATTTCTCCAGCTATTATGGACTGGGTCACATCGGATTCAATATAATGTGGCAATCCTTTCAATCTCCATGCCAAAGAGGTTACACTGCCTCAGTTGTTCCAATGGTGCACATAGGATGCTTTAGGCACACTGGTTACTGCCACAGCCCATAGTTGCAGGTGGGAGGATATGCTGGAATCAAGACTTAGTGAGAACCTCTATTTCAGTCTTTTTTCAATTCTGCATGCTGGGTAAAATGTTGTGATCTTTCCTCAATCGATATTCAAAGTGAATATATTGGAATTTCTGAATTATGAAAATAATGAATCCAACATTTATAATTTTTGCTTCCTCTTTCAAACTGGAAGAAGTAGACTTTCATAAGACATGAGAAAGAACTTAGCCTGTAGCCTTTTGCTAACTGTTGTACCTATTTTCTACATACTCAATTTTAACCAAGAGCAGGGATGCTTTAACCAAGAGCAGCACAGAAACACGGTGGAAGCGGTTACAGAGCAGACCACAAAAGCTTCAAGCATGTGTTGGAAAATCACAACTGTTAACAAGACAGCCTTGTTCCTTCCCACAGCTGAGCTGTCCTTGCAATTTTCCTCTAGCAGTTTCCACAAGTATCATCATTTCACGCCACCAGGTCTTTCTGCTCATAGCCAAAGTGAGACTACTTATCAGTATTTAAGAAATGTCACAAAGAGCCCTAATAGCAACTAGGTAATGTGGTGTTAATAGACTCTATAAAGGAATAATTCTTTTTGCTATGTGCTTATGGATTTTGAAAGGTAGGATTATATAAAATAGGCTCTACTGGATAATGGGTAAAGCGAAAAGCATGTACATCTACAGAGTGGCAGGCTTTAACGAACGCACTAGCGCCTGTCACTGCTGAGGGATGCAGAATTAGGAGACTGTTTCAAACCTACAGATATCTTGAGGAAAGAGAGTTCAGTAACTTAATAAGCTCTAGCAATTTATTATTTTAGAAACTACTTCATAAAATGGCAAGACTAAATTACTTAGTCAGTGTTGTCAAGTTAGCTTGTGTCATGAATACACTGGGCAAATAAAAGTTCTCAATGACCTGTTTATCAGATGGTTTACCACCTGACACATGGCAGCTGTGGTCACCAGCATGGTTTTCTTTTTTCCTTTTGCTGTAAGAACACTAATTATTGCATTACTGTAATGAATCAAGGACCGCCAACGTGTAAAAGTTGGTTGAAAAAGTGGATACAGATTTGGTAATGACACCCTGTTCTTTCACTTAGTCATTATGGGGTAACATACTGCAACAACCATATGGGACTCAGTGAACAGTCAATTAACATCCTTTATTCTGAAAACATTTACAATAGAAAATATTGTTTCCAGAAGCTCAACAACCATAACATAACTCTCAGTGTGAAGATGGTAGGCAAAGACTACATGACAGAGATGGAGAAGTACCTTGGCAGGCTCCCACCACTACTCTGTATAATCTTTATAGAAGCTAATACAATCTATTAACTTGCCAAGCACTGGGCGTAAGGCTTCAGCAGAGCTATAGTGAATTCACAGTAGTCCAGTAGCATCTAAAGAAAGGAAAAGCACAGGCTTTCTGCAAAAAAAATTCTTCTCATGTAATGACAGTACTGCAAACCATGACTGAGTTTCTCAATGAGGTTCAACTTTAGAATGGTTCAGGCCTTGGATTTCTCTCTGTCAGTAATTCATGATTGGGGAAAAAATAAAACGGTATATATCTCTGTCTACCTAGTTACTAATTTTTAGGCTTGTTCAGAATACATTATGGAGAGTGAAAAAAGGTCCAAATTTTTCTGCAACTTCTTATTCAGATACACTAGCTAAAATCATAAAAAACTTGCAGTTTTCCAAGCAGAAAACAATAAAGAATTGTCTTTGCTCCTTTCCAATCCTCACTCTCCCTCCCCTAAAAAATGGAGAAAGGGTCTACTTCCTTCAGTGCTTCTGGGTGCTGATCTGGCTAGCTCGGTGTCCCGGCACCTAGCATTCTCTGCCTGCCCTGGGCAGAGGCTGGATGGACTGTTCACAGCGCAGGAGGACGGGCGAATCCCCGGACGGGTTTGCCTCGACCCCCAACGGCTATAACGCGCGAAGGGGGAAAGGAAAAGGCGAAGGGCGTCTCCGTGGAGTCAAAGGGTTTATTGGCATGGTAGAAACCACGGAGCAATCCCGCAGCCACGCGGTGTGGGGGCCGTTTTGTGTCCTGGACAGCACGGGCATGGAAAACACACAGCAGCCAGTAACACTGAAACAGGGGGTGTAACAAGGGCGGGGAACAGGAATTACAGCAAATGGGGTAAGGGGTAGGTGGGGAGAACTGAAGCCAATGGTGGGGCATGGATCACAGCTTTTGGGATGTTCCCTGTACTTTCAGGGGTTCTGTAGCTGTAGGAGCCTCAAACCAGAGGACTTTATGGTCCCCTTGGTTCTGCTGATGATGGCTCACTGCAACACTTCAGTATCTGAAAACCCCAAGAGAATTGCACATAGAACTGGGAAATCAAAAGTGAGTTTGTCTACGAGGATTTTCAGCTCCATGGCAGCATGAACCCCTGCCATTGCAGGACACCTTGGGAACTCCCTGGACCCTACCTGGAGCTTGGATCCATTTTATGGCACTCTAAAGAGACACTGGCACATATCTACAGGGAAATAAAGACAACAATGTCTAGGTAGACAAAGTGGAGAATTTACAGATGTGATTGCCCAATATATCAGGAAAGAAACATTTGGAAAATAAATTAAACTCTTCCTCTCCTGTCTCTTGTACCAATCAGCAAAATCATGTCATATTCATATTTTATGTAACTGAATAACTTGGATCTGCATCAGTGTCTGTCATGTTTCTCCTATCCCTGCAAAATGGTTTCCATAGGCCATCTAGCGAATATCTGGTCTGTGTTCAGATATGAGAATGTGATGCTGGTTTTACATGTCATATTTGGTCCAAATTAGCCAACGGTCACTTTTGTTTCAGCCTTCTTCAGTAGCCAATAACACCTTTACCCGTACAGATGTTTTTGTGAACAGCCTACCATTGAGCATTAAGTGGTTGTACTCAAACGTAAATAAATCTTCTTAAAATGGAAAGTGACATATAGAATATATATTTATATTGACATATGATTTGCTGAAATATTTAAGGGGTTGAAACAAAATAACCTGTTTTTGCAAAGAAAACTAATAATCTCTTACAACAAAAAATCTTGGAATATAAAGTTATTATAAAATCACATTTTCATACATGAAAGATCAAGTTGTAACTACCATCTTTTCTGATGTTTATCCCTTATTTATGCTGCATGAAAAAATTATTTAGACCCACACATACACAGACATACCTAAACAAACATTCTAATTTTACTGTGCTGGATGACTTGCAGACAATGTAATAAAATTTAAGCTTGATCTATATTTAGTTTCAAAACATTGAAAGATCTCGTTAAAAGCATTTTCCTTTCTCTCCTTCCACAACCAAAAATACCTTCCTGTTTAGCCAGTGTAGTGGGTTGACCCTGAATTGACAGGCAACCTTTTAGACCAATAACGCTTCTCTAAATTTACATATTTAAACCCCGCGGGGAGGTGGGATGGGGGGCCTTCCTTTCCAGCTAGCCTGCCGTAAAGGCGGGGGGGTGGGGAAGTGGCCTCAGAGCCTCCGGGCCCCGCCAGGCCGGGCCGGGGTCTCTGCCCCCCTGCCCCCCCTTCTTCCAGCGCTGCGGTACGGACCCTGGGTTGTTAGAGAGGGAGCTATCCCTGAGCCACAGATGTGGCTGAAGCCGTCTGAGTGGCTTTTTGGGACCGGCAGGACCCTCTCCTCACCACACTACTGCACCACGCTGAGCCAGCGAGAGCCAGAACGAGCCTCCTGCCTGCAGCCAGTGCATTTTGCTCCGAATTGAAGAGGATGCCGTGCGGACAGCGGCGCAGGGAGAGAGAAAGAGGTCTCTCTCCACCGTGGAGCCAAGCGGTATCATGGCGGTTTCAGAGCCCGACAAAAAGTGAGTCACGTCACGTGGGACGGAGCTAAGATGGCTTCAGAGGAGAAGAGAAGGCGGTGCCACACTACTCGCGCACAGTTTAAAATACCTCTGTCATGTCATGGTAAGGGACTGTAATATCGAACTGTGCATTTCTGTAAACCTTTTGAAGTACATGGGGGGATGGACATTCATGTGTGGCCCGTGAAGGCTGTAAAGAGTGCCCATGCCGAGCTGCTTAAAAGCAAAGAAAGAGAAAAGCTTTTAAGAGACTGGGGGCAAGAAAAAACCTTCGTGTTCAGGGCAATATAATTCATCCTTAATAACCCCATGTGATGATCCATGGCTTGCAGTGTAAAAGAAAATGGAAGAAATGTACTACACCACAGCAGTTTTTTTCCCTCTGTGTTTTGAATCTGTTAATAAACTCATTAATAGTCTGTAAGTTGTGCCTGCTTTGCTTTCTCCTAATTCTTATCTCACAAAAAGGTAAGTATGTACTAGAATCTAAAGTTAAACCACTACAGCCAGGAAGGTGCAGGTGTACAAACATCTATGCCTTTCTAGAAACATTGATTTTTTGCCCTTAAATAAATGTAGAGTACAATGGCATAATGCAATATTGAGCCTGGAATAAGAGTCATGGCTTTCTTAGTCCGTACCCTACAATCAAAAACTGCATCTTAGTGTCTCCAGTTTTTTAAGATCTTCACACCCTTTTAAAATGGAGACTTTCTCTTTCTCTTTTTTTTTTTTAGCTTCTTACTTATACTGCACTAACCACAGACTTCAGAGATTTTGCTTGTTGTTTGCATGGACCAGAAAGGAACCTTTACACTCTACAGAACTCGAAGAATTATGTTTCCTTCAAGCATAATTTTATTTCTCAGGTATAGTTTTCCTTTCTCTGCAGGAATAGAAACTTGTCTCTTATGAACAGGATTTTTAAAAAAGGGGGGAAAATATACTAATAGGACTTACTGGGGAACAAAACTGAATATCAGTTTAAATCTTTAAAACATCTATGAATGTTGATCCTCTTTCTTTGAAATCCTTTTTATATGACATGGCACATGCAAGAGCTGAAAGTGATTTAACTTGCAAGTGTTTTTAGAACACAACAGGTTATTTATCATGTAAAGAAACTGATGAACATCTGAAGTATTCAGACTACTCCTTCAGTCATACTGGACAGAATGTTAAGAGGAGCTTCTCCGCACCTAAGAGATGGCAATTTGGCATAAAGCAACAGTAAAACTGGCACAAGCGGAACTTTGCTGTATCAACAGCTTCCGTGCTCAGAATTTCATAATGCGGATGGTTCTATCCAAAATCAAAGCAGCCCAAACATTTCCGACTATTCATATCCAGACTGCTTATCTTGAGTCTTAGGAGTAGTTTAATTTATTCTTAAGAGACCTTGACTAGCCACAGAAGCTACATTTTCAGCTAATGCATAATATATGCTACAGGAATTCAGAAAGCTATTCTGAGTATAAGAAAATCCAACAAGCACCCAACTTCCCACACAAATAGAAAAGAGCAAAGAGAGAGGATGCATGAATAATTAAAAAGAAAATGCTTGTGGGGTAAGCAGTTATTTTTTATAATAAAACTGAAATTTCTAATCATATTAAAATGATTTAAATATGTATAAAACTTGTGCATTGAATTACCACTATTTCAAACTACTTCTGCTTCCCTTTTTTAGCCAAAATTGCTCTAACACATCAAGTTATGTCTATCTACATTACTTTTTAAGAAAGAAATCAATAAAATGATAGCTAAAAAGGCAAATTATCCAGCCAGCTATATAAAGCACTTCCCTATTTCAGTGATTATTTAAGATGTAGCATAGAAATTTGGCTCATAAATGTTTTGGTGAATTATTTACATGGAGACCGGTTTCTTCTCTGAGAAACTCAAGCGTTGGTAATTAAGTGCAGGGAGAAACACAGAAGCCTAGAGGAGTTAAAGCACTAAAAAGTATTGAGCAAAGAGTGCATACTGAATAACAGAGACTTAAAGAAAAACTAGAATCAAATACTTTTACTCTGGAGCCTCAGTGGTACGGCCTCACACTGAATGCTTTTATGTCTTGGTGCTTAGCCCTATATAATACAAAACTCCATTGTAAGGATTCACAGTGATGACTAAAAGATTAATATAGGAAGAAGAGAAATTTATGCATCTGTAGGGTTTTTCATAGCTAGCATATTGCCTTGAAGAACTATCCAAGGGAAATCCAGCTCATCTTTGTGTGTGATTACACACCTGTATCGTTCCTTGGTAGCTGTTGACCAAATGGGAAAATATCTGGGACATTTGCCTGTCACCTTGAGTTAATTTTCAGGAAATAAATATTATCCTCATGGTTCTACATACACGACAGAGAATTTTGTCAGAACTACCATCAGATGAAAACAAAATTTGAAAAATTCCTTAGGAGTGATCAGCTGCAATTCCAGAATGAGTTACCCTTTCCTCCCAAAGTGTAAAACATGCTCACAAACATCCAGTTCTCTGTAGACCAGTGCAGTGACATCCTCAGCACAACACATGGGAAACATGACAAACACTGGCAAAATTTTTTGCTTGGTATTTATCTGGTTTCTCTTTACCTGCATTTTAATACAATTATAGAATTGATACTTATGTGGAGTAAGTAGTTCCTTATTAATACAGAACCATTATCCTAGCACAGAATTTGCCTCTGTACTCAGTGCAACATAAGCTTAGAGTTGACTACAATGCAACTGTGAAAGAGATTATAAAAAGAAATTTAATAAAATAAAAAGGATTAATTATGGATTTTATCCTTCAATTAGTTCAACAGTTTATTGCAGAGCAGGGTACCTCAGAGTTCATTGGCACAGTAGCAAAGAACCATTCCTCCAAGCATTATTCCAGAGATGTTTTTCTAAAAACCTATGAGCACAGAGTCCACACCAGAGATCATATCACTTCTGACTTTTAAAATACATTCTAAAAACTAGTATGCTTCAAAATTCTCAGATGACATGAAACCATATTAACTTGGAGTCAAAGGCAACCCCTAAGAAACTGCTTGCTTTATTAGCTAGAAGTCAAATGTCATAAAATGAAGCTAATCTTGTAAAATTAATCAAGAGGAGCATTATTAGAGTACAAAGGTAAAAAGTTTCCAAAGTATAAACAACTGAGCTAGAAATGTGTCCCTTTTAAATTTTTATTAGTTGATATAAACTGATTAGTGTAGTTTACAGTGGGTGAGAATTATTCTTAAGAAGGAGTTGCTCATTTCTCACCATCCTCCCTGAAGTGATAATTACTGTTTCAGAAAAAAATGGAGACCAGAAAAAAACCCATCAGAACAATAATTATTCTGCAGAAATAAACACTCGGAAATGTCAGACAACAAAATACTGGACTAGAAAGAAGAATAACAGACTGCATTTCCCAGATTTAAAGCCTGTCATCTATTCATGTGACTGTAGCACACTAGGTCACTTCAACGGCTGTTTCTCTTTCATACTTTGTTTTAGATACTTACTTGAGGAATATGGGCTGTGGAGCAACTTTTATAATACACAAATGTAGCTAGAAAATAAGAAAGAAAAAGAAAAGATATCACACTACTGAGTGAAAAAAAAAAGCCAATTGTATTAACACTGTAAAGAACAAAAGAGGATCCTAAAAATAATTGATGTACTACCTTCTTTTGATTTTCAAACCACTAGGATCAAAATACAATATCTGGACTTCAGTTTCTGTCACTACAGGAACCCTTGTCCCAGATGAAAAGAATTTAGTCTAGCACTCAAATGGAAGAGCAACTCCATCTATGACAAAAAAATTCCCTCCAGTGTCATGCACTGTTACTCATCATTTCCCTTTGTTTTTTAAATATGAAGGGTTGGGGCTTGGGTGTTTTGGTTTGGTTTATTTTAAGTAATAAATACAACCTCAGTGGATAGAGTCAAAAACTGAGGGATTTTACTGGCAAATTTTGCCTGGATCTTGCCTAAAATCTGGGCATATGAGACCTCTTATAGATGTGTATAATATCCCCTTTATAGCGATAACTATTGCTTTCAGCATCCTCCTATCCTCTGTAGGTGCTGAGCTTGGTTTCCCAGCATGAGGAAGCTGCTGTAATGTGCTGGCATCTTTCTCAAGCATGCGTGCTGCATGAAGGGCTTGGGAGCAGAGGTCTGTGCAGTGCATCTGCTCCCTAGAAAAAGACATCAACTTCCATAGCAGGAGTAATGAAGAACCCTGAGCTAGAGAGCAGAGAGACTGAGAGGCAAATGCTGCCAAAGGAGACATTTCCACAAATGTGTCTTTTTCATCCCATCCCACATCCTTTCTGTGCCGGCTTGTTTTTAAAAATGTTTTGCAAGCATCACATGGCTTCTCAGCTTCAGAGTGGGGAAAAGTCCTGTATCAGCAGCCCAGAACCTACTGAAAAACTGACGTGAAGACCTGAGTGGCACCAACCAGTGTCATGGGGCTATGACAAATAGTGACCTAAAACCTGACATTAGATACATACCAAAAATCTGCGCAATGGAAATTAGTTCCCAAGTAGGAAGTTGCAGCTAGTTTTCAGGGTTGTCCTTTTTGATTATTTATGTCTTTAACCAACTTGTAAAGGGACGATCTATTCCCTAAATGGTGGCTAAACACAGGAGAATGTACTGTGCAGGGCCAGAACATTCTTGAAGAATCCAAGAGCACCCAGAGTTTTCCATCAAATTCTATCTGTAGATAGAGCAGCAGAAATACCTTTTTGCCATAGGTCGCCTATATTCCTACTTTACGAGATTTTGGAGGTAGCTTTGCCTAAAGGTTTTTCATGCCTATACTTTTTCTTCGCAATTCTTAAATATGCATATTGTTTCAGTCTTAAAAGTTGAAGTCATTTTTGCTACCTATGAGCAGGACTTTATATAATGCAGATAGAACAGATTAACATATTTTGCAAAAACAGGCAAACTTTTATCTGATATGGATGTTTTGCAAGCCCCTATGCAATATTGAAAAAATTACAGAGCAGGAGTCTCCTGTTAATGAGATACTCTAATTAGTGACTTGTACATGTGAGAAATAGAAAAGGAGCTGGAGGAAGAATAAAAAAAGCTAGGTTCTGAGGACTTTTTTCTTTTCAAATTTGTTTTCATGTTTCATCTTTCTTTGCAATAACACTGAGAGTTTCCTAACTTGGCAGTACTTGGGATAATTAACACTGATTACCGCAGTGATTATTATCATCTAAATAGTGATATAACTGGCAGAGTAGAAATAGCCAGATACACAATTTTTCACATACTCTTGCATAAACTCTTTATGGATTTTACTTTGCTCACCTCTAGCTTGGCCATGAATTGTTTTCCATTCTCAGAATCACTGAAGTGTGCAACTAAAAGACTACTGTTTTTACAATAATGAGAAAGTTACTCTCATGAGATTAAACTGATTAAAGGAATATCTTTCTTCTTGCTTTGAAAACTCTACAGTTATTCACTGGTGCTATGTCAGATGGCTGATAACATCATACATACATACACACATAAAGAGAGGTTTTATGTCCATTGTCCACTGTTAGAACTCATCAGGTTTTTGAGACATACACAAAGAAAGATGCCAAGTGTGTGCAAGCCCAGGTTGCAAATGGCTTATCTGAGTAGCTTCCCTGTGACTACATTATGCAGTGAAATATCTTTCTTGATACTTAACTTCTCAAAATTTTCAAGAGTAAAGACCATTTCCCATAAAAATTAAATTTTTGCTTAACAAAGGAGTGTTTGAATTTCCCCTCTCCAAGCCTCAAGGTAAAGATTCCGTCGAGATTTAGTACATTGCATTTAATACATCCTTATAACGGCATGGAATATGTGAACATGGTCTATTAACAGAAATTAAAGGGACCCTCCAGAGACTTGAAGTGCATGTCTGCAAGAAGGTATAGCATTATGTCAGATTTGACCACACAAATCTCATTCCCCAAAGTACATTCCAGTAGCTTTGAACACATAAAGCTTCTTCTTTGAAATATAAACAGTAGTAGCAATAACATTTGATATATAGCTGTCAAGTTAAGGTTTGTTACAGTTATTAAGTCTCTCAGCTCCATGAAGTCCAAGGAAAATATAGTGTACCAATAATAAAGCAATTATTTGACATAATACCGGGCATACAATCCTGGGTTCCTATTAACTCATTATAAGGCTTTGTGTACTGTGAATATATTTCATTCCTCCATTGGAGGAGCAGCATTTTTACACTGGACATCTAAAACTACAGAGAGACTAAAAATTACAACCCTTTTTTCAGACCATACTCCCACAGCATAATTTAATTAAATAATTCATTGTACCTTACCAGCTCAAGCTTGAGACTAGCCTTTATCCTCTGAAACGATTCTTTTGGCAAGTCACTACCTTTCCTGACTTTTTCAACTGTAAAATGGAACATAAAGCACTAGGATTACCTGTAATTATAGTCAAATGCCAAAATCAATAATTTTATGTTATTCTTGGTTCCACAGGACAGTCACAATTTAATTACAGGTTGATGGTCAGGATTTTTACTTTTAAATTAAATGAGTTAAAGTATGCAAGGAGTAGAATAGGAGTAGCTTCTTTAGAGGATTTCCAATTCTATGCTTAAAACTGTGAATAAAACAAGAGATAGAAACTCAAGAATCTTCTCCATCTGCCTGCACGTGTATAAGATCTGGGTGGTAAGTGTTTTTGAATACATAAATATTGTAAATAAATTTAGTAAGAACTACACTAAAGTAGGAGTATCAAAACAGTTTTGTTAAAATAATATAAACATATATTGATAGATCTATTATGATATTTTAGGACTTTAAAGTTTATGTAAAAACTAAGAGGTATCTCAATACCATAGTATATATACTGTGACATTCTTTTTTTTTTTTTTTTTCTCATGTGCTGGACATATTCTTTTGGGAAAGAAAGGAATTCTAACAGCAGAAGAGATAAAAGCTAAACCCTCCTCCCTTTCACCACAGGGAATCTAATGCTAATGGAATATCAAAGTTGAAATCTATTGGACCTGAGGAAATAATTTTCCTGTAAAGATATGCCAGAAATAAACTTATCTCCAGAGACAGTGAGAGGGAACAGTAATCAGTATGGCAATTCTGAAAGATCATGTTAAAGCAGGGAAAAACATAAGCAGCAGAGAATCTCTTGCACTGTCAATTACTCCCCAGCACTACGTTCATCTATCTGTCTGCTGTTAACTTGGCTTCAATTACCTGAATTCATCACTTTTCATCTCCACTGTGGTCCTCATAGCATACAACACCTCTGGCTCCGCTGAGGGAAAACCCGATGCAAAGATTGCTCCACTTCACAAGTGCAAACTGAAAAAAAGGCCTCATCAGATTTTCGTAGCTCCCACAGGACCTCCTTCCTCAGCTTCCTTTGCCCTGCCCTAATTGATTGGGATGAATTTGTGTGGCTGCAAGCTGGGTTCATATGTTAAGATTTTCTACCAAGGTGTCAGAAATTCAGGTTATTTCCTGCCAGTGAAAGGCAACTAGAATGATCTACTGGTTGTGGGAAAGAACACTCAGTGTTATCCTGAAAGGATCTGGCCATAACAGTAAGTCAGTTTGTTTGAAAAAAAATAATTTTTAAACTTAGTTTTATACATTTTTGAAGTGAGTGGATGGCTAGGGAATGTTTTTTGATAATGAATAATTTATTTCTGACACTTTAAAATTTAAAAAAACTAAATTGTTGTAGTGAAAATAAAGCTTGTAAGTGGCACGGATTTAAAGTGTGTTCACCTTTAATTATAACAACTTCCCTGACATCCCAAGAGTTCAGGCATGCTTAGAGAAACAGAAGGGAGGTATTTGCCTCATAGGACTGTGCCTTACATCACACTCAATTTGTTAATTTCTCAGGCTCTTTTGATTATCATCTCACATAGTTTACGGCAGCTGGTACGCCCATGTCCAGAGGGCCAAAAAACACCTTGAATAATCAGACACAAAAAAAGGAACATGGAACACATTCTTCTTCATGAATTATGCATAGACTGCATATCCTGACTCACCTGAAAAAAAAAAGTGGGACTGAAAGTGTGCATTTTCACAAAGAGAGCATTTAGTTAATTATATTTAAGTTTGGACTGCTCATTGTTTTCATAGACTCCCTCTCACTGCCAGTTTGCCTTTGTTCTATTACTGCTTTCTTCTTTTCAAACATTTTCCCATCATCCCATTAAGTCAAGACAATAAAGCTAGTTTCTTTGAACTAATATAAGTACAGTCCTGGGGAACTGGCTGACAAGAGATACTCTGACAGAAGCAGTCTCTGAAATCCACAATATGCCAGAACTTGCTCTCTTCTGTGCTGCATACATTCATCATGGGAATGGGAATGGAAGAACACCCGCCATCCCCTAAATCCATTCTAAAAAGTTGATTTATTATTTCGTATCTTACCTCTAGAGACCAAGACCAGAGTAAAACTATTTCATCAAACATCCCAGATCATCTGTGAGCACAGAAAATAAAATATATATGCTCGTCTATGCAGTAAAGGCTAGGGGATTTTAGTCCTGCATTTTCCTTATTTATTGACATCACCTTTTCCTGAGTCAGCAAAATTACCTAAGTCATAAATGTTCTTTCACACAAGTTACAGAATTTGGTCCAGAATAATTAAACAAGCCTCTTGAATATACATAAAAACTGTAACATTTGTGACATAGCTTTTAGGAAAATATAAAATAGTAGAACCACTGTGATTGCTCTGAAATTGCTAGCAAGGGGGGAAAAGCCCAGTACCATAGAAATCGGTTGGTTGTAAATGTTTTGTGCATCCAGAGAAGGAGTCGTCACAACCAATAAATACCTCTTTGTCCTGTAATTCTACTTCAGAGTCTTAAGTCACTGACTATCTAGGTTCTAGACATCCTGAGATTTTCCAGGTATTATACATAATGTTAGTGAATCAAGCAACCTATCATAATGACAGGTTAGAAATTATAGCAGAAAAGCAACAAAAGCAGAATATATATTATATACATATAAAAACCTGAATTGACTAGTGGATTTAGCAATAAACAGTTAACAAAAATGCCAAAATATGTTGGAGAACAGACAGAAACTCCTCAAGATAGAATTATGCGATGAGTTGTTGACCTACATCTCAAAAAGAGGAAAGGAAAATTTAAAAAACGCAAATGAAGCAGCAGAAATTACTTTTACCATTGTGCTGTATAAAGACTATGAACGTGCAATCTGTGGTATTGGAGTGATGGTGTAGATCAAAAAGAAAGAGAATCTGCGAGGATTTACAAAACTGTAGTGTGGACTTCTTTTCCTTATAGTCTTGTACAACTTTTCTTCAAACATATGTTTAGTGCTGAACATCTAAAAGCTATCAAAAGTAGAATGCACATATTGCATGAAAGGAAAATGGAAAATAGTTCTAGGGACATAGCTGCATTTTTAAAGATACAGAGCCAGTTACAGTTAGGAGAGGGCTTTTGAGTTAAGCTGGTGTTTCATATATAAAGATATTAGAATAAATCATAAAAGTATTATAAAAATCTAATTAAAATATTTACCTGTGAAGCTTTAAATTAAACCTTATACAAATTTTATAACATTAAAGCAGGCCTACTTCTGGGAAGATTAGTATGTATCTACCACCTGGAATATGTAAGATTAAAAACCCTAAAGAAATACATCCAGATGGGTGTTTCAGTGGAACGACAATAATCAAAAGCTAGAGTAGACTGCCATTTGGTATATTACAGCCAAAGAGATATAACATCAAAATATGGGGAAAGTATATGATCTCAAACCCAAACCATCATTATTTATGCTGCAGTCTTTCTGTCTAATTAGCTGTTTTAAGATGATAATCTCTATCTTTTTTCAGAAGAAAATGTGGGAGTTTGAGCAATGATGTGGCACATCTTTGAAATCAGTTGAAAGAACACTCGTTCTTCCAAAAAAGATGCTAAGTACTTTTGTACCATAACATATAAATTGTTACGAACTCATTTAGCAAAGCATGCAAATGTAGTGGTGAAGCTGGGACATCATTTCTTATTTATATGCTGGTATCAGAAAGGAGAGGAGTGCAAAGACAACCCACTCACCTCACTTCAAAATCTGCAGCATCCATAACATAACAGGGAACAAATTTTCAGCAGCAGGGAGGGCAAAACAGTCCTCCTTCCTGTACCACTGTATCCTCAGCATCCCATCAATCTTATATCTTTATATAGTAGGTGTGGCAACAGTAATCAGGATTAAATTATAAGTATGCAAATCACATTTTTTATTTAGCTAGAACTTTGTGCTGGGCATCAGAGCTGGGCTAGTTAGCGCACCTAGTATGTCCACTCCAGTCACTAAGTCCTCAGGCAACCTGGGAACTGCACAGACGAAACATGGGGCAGCTTTGAGATCACCTGGAAGCAAGGTGATTGATTGAACCTTCAGCATCACGTATTTGACTGATATTGTTACAGGATCCCTCCAGAGTCATCAACGTCTCCCCAAGTGGTTCCTGCAGCTGAAATGGTCACACTATTCAGAAATAAGATATTTGTAAGTAGTCAAGGCAAAATATTCCTACAAACATGGTAACAGAGGTCTGTTCTGGTATGTGACTAAGATAATCAGTAGCAATTAATTACATGTAATTACATACAACCGTGGGCAACTGGGGTATAAGAACTGAATAGAAGACCAGTCTGGGCAGTCTCATCTGATTCAATTAAAGATGCTGCTGCTACATGGACTCTAACAATGAAGACTCCTGTCACTACTGAACAGCAACAGACATTCTGTTTCCTCATGGAACTGTCACATAATTCCAAGATCCCAACTTCATATGCACATATCCATTTTAAATACTATGTAGCGAGTGTTAGACAGTATAAGAACACAGCTAATTACTTTAGCTGAGTAAAAAATTTGGTAAAATTTTGAGAGAAACAAAAAGATGAAAACTAGGATCTTGTCGACTAGAACCCCAAATCCCCCACCTCCCCAAGACCACACCAACCAAACAATAAACAACTAAAGAAACCAAAATTTGTGGAGCAGAATAGAGATCAAAGAGCAGATAGAGAGAAATCAGATCTTAGCACAAAGAAATAAAATCCAGTAGAAGTAAAATAATGGGGGAAACTAGAAAAAATATGTATAGAATATAGAGAGAATAATAAAAAAGCTTTGACAAAGCATTGCAGACATCTCCTGGTCTCCAGAACCTTCCAAGCATGATAGTCTTGGAAGGATATGAGCCTGTTCTGTTCTTTCATCTCCAAGCTGGATGCAGCATGACCTAGACAACCAATTTTTCTTAGATCCAAAGAGTATCAGCCAGACTTGGTGTTACGCAGTTCTGCCAAGAGCCATGCCTTTCTAAAAGCAGCAAGAGAGGGGTCATCCTTTCTTACAGATGAACAGTTCTACTGACTATCTGACAAAACTGATTCATGATTTTGCTCTTCATTTTAGGTTTTTCTTCTGCTGTGGGAATAATTTCTTTCATTCAGAATAAAGTGTCCCACAGAATATCAATGGGACAAATTTATGGGATTCAGTGAAAAATGCATCTCAGACACATCAGTCAAAATTTAGTTACATATATCTGTATTAGCCACTGAACAAAAGAGCAAAATGAATCTACCAAGAGCAAAACTGTGTACATAAGCCTTAGTTTGGCACCAGATCAAGATGTTTTAAATGGGGCTAAAGGACAAGTTCTTCCCTAAGGAGTAAAATCATGTTGAGAAGAGACAACTCATTTGTTACTTTAGTCACCCCAAGAGCTCAAAGTGACAGTGGACAAATGATGACAAATTGAAGCACTGATGTCAACACTTCAGTTATTGCTTACAATATGGGTTCAGCGTTACACATTGTTGGCTGAATAAAGCCTCAATATTTCTGAGACTTGTTGGTCAGTGTTTGCAAACAACTTGTGCTATAGGTACACATACTGCTGGCCTGCAAAATGAAGTACCATATCAAAAAATACATCACAGACAAACAGAAGAAACAAATGTTGGCTTTGCAGAAATGGGAAGGAAGAGAAAAAATTAAACCAAAAATATATAAAAACCCAACAGTGATTACCTCAGGAATCATAAATGGTAATAGTGATCTGAAGAATACACATTTGTTAATGCTAAAAATAAAAGTTTGCCTATTTATTTATTTTGCAAATTAAAATCTAAATGAAGTGTCTACAAAATGAACCATCCTACTCAGCTTGGTCATGATGATTATAAGAATATCTACTCAAGAAGCCTTTTCAATGTTGTACATGAAATATCAGTATCACTTTTAAGCTGACCTGTCTCACTGGTTTCCCAGAAGGTGACTAAATTCTATCTACGGTTTTTAGGGGCATCATTGTTCTTTAAATTAAAATTGTTAATATAAGGCATTGAATTTACTGGGATAATGTCATCCATGGTATTGAATTAGACATGTTTACAATGAATCAATTTAGCACGAGTTTTTTCATAAAGGATGTTAAGCAATAATGGCAACGCAGTTTTAAAGTCAAGTAAAATAAGTAATAGCAGGCAGGAACAGAAGAAGGTGGGGATAATATTTATTGAGGATATTTAACAGAAAGGTACAAGATGAAGAAGACAGAAAAAATATTATTGCTGAATGGACTCTGCAGTAGATATTTTACAACAAAAAAAGAAGAGAAAAATTGGTAGAAATTGTTTAAAATGTCTTAGTTCTAGGCCAAAACATGGAAGTTATCTAACGTGGTCAAGAAATTTTATGACATGAAAATGACAGTGTACTCAAGGCAATAAAACCAACTCCATTATCTTTTTGAGAGTTTTTATATAAACCAAGAAAAAAACTATACACATATATTCACCTTACAGCTCAGTTTATCCTTTACAAAATTAGTTCTATATTGCTATCCAGAGAATGAAAATAATTTCTGTCAGATTAATTTTTTTGATAGTTGGACTAGGCTTTTAGCTCTAATTGTTCAGATACTAAACCACCTGTCTCCTGAGTATCATAGTGTAGGTGCTAAAAAGCTAGAAGCAGAGAAATTCTTCAGCCTTTTCTCAGTATTCTGTGAGAAGACTGTCTTTCCTATGTAAACTATTTTAAACAAGGTCACAGTTTCATAAACTTCTTGCACTCGCAAGTTGTTTTGCAAGATTGTTATGGCTTCGACTTTGAAAATATTTTGGAATAGTTATCTTAAGAATTGGCCAATCCTCTCAAGGGTGGATGGCTGAGGAACCAATTACCTATTGCCACTCAACACACTTTTTGTGATCTATCCTATATAGTAGCCAGAAAATTATTAAAGAAAACCTTCGGCTTCCACTTGTTCATGAGCCTGGACTCTGTGTCGTTTTCTTTATGCGCCTTGGACGTAACAGCGACATCATAGTTTCTTTTAGAGTTAGATAAAGAGAATATGCAAAGACAACAAAAGCAAGAAACACTGACTTGCTGTTACCAGCAAGGAGAGTAATGAACAGATACAAAATGCAGAAAATTCTATGACAAATTGCTGACCACAATAGTAATATAGTCTTTTTGGCCTGCGTTTCAATGCCCAGTATTAGCAGTATCTTTTATCCCATATACCTTTGTAGTGCTTCACTGTGTTACCAACACACTCATTGACAAATTTCAAAGCCAAATTATTAAAATTTAAGAAGAACAATACTTGCTTTAAAATGTTTTGTTACTATTTAAAAGTAGAAAATGTAATTTCTAATAAATATAGTGCTGGGCCTTTTTTAAAAATGTCTTGAAAACTTTGCCTTTCTGTCAAACAGATGTTGCTGGTGTATTTGTCTAAGAAATACAAAGATCCTTCAGAGAATCAAAATCCTAAACTATTCACCTAAAGGTGACAGTACGACAGAGACGAAAAAATTAAACAAGCTCCTACTTCAGTTTAAAGCACAGGAATACAAAGGAAAAGACAGTACTTTTGTCTTTCCAATATAGCTGAGACTGAACAGTAGAGTACAATAGGCTTCTAGTCACCTCTAGAGTAGCAGTCTTCTCCCTCTTACAGACATTATTTCAAGACAACATATTTGTTAATGCTGGAAAGAGATAAGAGATAATTAATGTCATATCAGTAGTATCAACAAAATTGCTTAATAACACAAGCCAAAAAAGTGGTCAAAATTATCACTGTTAAAAAAAATTAATGAATAATGTTCTAAGATCTCAGTTTATCTTCTTTTCATTGTTGAAAATCAGATGCAGTGAGTAAGATCAAGACACTTCTAAATTATTACCAAACAGTGAATCCAAGGGAGAAAGAATATTTCAGCATGAACATGTCAAAAACAGATATTCAGCTGCACAACAAAATTTACCAGGTGAAGATTTTTTTTTAAAGAAAAAGGAGTAAAGTTTAATTAATTATTTTGAAAATAAATTTAAAAAATGGAAAGAGCTAAAACTCATGAAAATTATGGAAATGAAAATGCATCAAATAAAACTTTCATTTTTCCTAAGGCCTTTTATAGAGTCAGTGGGCTTGCAATATTTTGTTAATATTCTGTTTTCCAATTAGACACAGGTAAATTTACAGATCTACTTACTTGTTTTTAAAAGTCTGAATAATTTTGAATATTTCTTTCCACCTGGGAACAACAGAAGGCAACTAGAGAATTGCTTCTAATCCTATACTCAGTCTGTACAGTTAATCATTGGTCAAATGACCGTACGAAGTGAAAAGGAGCTACAATTTTCTATGATGCTCTATGTTATTTTGTTTGAATGGATGCTTTTGAATTTTGAATACTCATCTGAAAACAGACTGTCACTTTTAGAAGTAATCCAGAAAGAGAATAATTAATTTTCAAAGACAAGACATAAATCCTAGGCCTTTAGAAAAAAAAGCTGAAATGCAAAATTAGTTGAGTAGATCCTTAATGAATTTGAGTACAGGCAGGCATCCAGATTTCTTTCAATACATTTGCTTGATATCCCTTAATAAAAGGAAGTTTGTGGCAAAGCAGGAAATTAATCTGGGCCCCAATACCACACTGCAGTTGTTTTTATATAATCATATATTCTGTATATGAAGTGACCTTTATACACAGGATCTTGCAGACATCACATCTGAGAAACAAATCTGCTACTTCAAAACCAAACTCCTTGACTCTACCAGATACAAACCCACACATGGCAAGTTGTAGAAGCTGGAAGTCACTTACACACTTCTTATGTCTTCTTTTTTTAATGCCATTGGCCTTATTTGGCACTAACTCAGCCTTGGCAAGGTAATATTTTAATCAGTCCCAGTGCAGTGTCACTCTCCCGCTGTGAAGGCCCTTGGTGCATCAGGCTGCTGTGCACTTTTGCACCTGGGCTGCAGTGACTGTATTAATCGCCCACTAACATTTCAGTGAAGACTGATATTCATGCCGAGCAGAGCTGGCTGCCAGGCAAACTGTGTTAATCAAAGGCTATTAACCCAAGTGAATGGGATCCTGAGTCAGCTACAACTTCATGCTAAATCTGTCTAGACCGTCTTAATTCTGTATTCTTTAAATAACATTGGAATGCTCCTACACTAAAAAAAAAAAAAAAAAAACCAACAAAAAAAACCCAGAAACAAAAACAGAAGAACCAACCAACCAACCAAAAAACTCCAAAACAGAAAAACAAGTATACAAAGAAAGGAAAGAAAAGAAACACCAAAAAACACATCCAGACAAGTTTAAGTTAGCAAGTCTGCTAGAAGAGAAGTACAGAAGGCTTATGCCTCCCACTTACCCTCCTTTGGTAAAAGCGGACCCTCGCTTGCAGGTTTGGTTTTACATACCTTTGTTACCTTCTGACCTGAACTGAACCATTCTGTATCCCCTGTTGTCCCTCACAGAGCTCTTTCCATCAGCTCTGGGGCTGACCTCTCCTTTCACCAAAAGATCCATCTCACAAGTCACTCCTCCCTTTAAAAGAACAGTGAATAAAGCTGAAGAGAAAGGAAGAGGAAAATAAACCCCAAACCAGCCACCCAGAATGAGTGTATTTTAGAGATTTCAGTACTATCCATTCAGTCTTAACAGGAAAAGTATATCACTTGCCAGCAGGAATGAAAAGCAGCCCTGCAATCCCTAGTGTGTATCCTGAGGAGTAACAAGTACCAGAATTAGTTTGGCAGTAGGGGTGAGTGTTCAGTCTTGCATAGCACTTTTAGGGAAATTACATCTGTTATTGAGTTGCTTCTCTATACTCTCCAACATCTTGCTTGCTTGGGGTAAAATTCAGGATTTCAAAATCCATTTTTCTTCTGATTTCATTACCAGTGATTTGACTCACTATTTTCATAAAGAACATAGTCTTCTTCCTAGAATCTAAAAATAATTTCTTTATTATTTAAAATTACCCTTCACCTGTAGGGAAAACAATAAACTCCCAACCTTATTAGAGGTAGTGTGGGTTGTGGGGTTTTTTCAAATAGCTTTTCACTGACTCAGCTCTGATTCTTCAGACCACAGTGAACATCCAAGTAATACCTGCTGTATTCTCAGCTTCACTCCAAGTCACAATTACTGAAAACAGCAGCGTATGCTGAAGCAGTTAAACAGTTCATCTGATCAAATGATGTATTTTGTGCCTTATTGCAAACCATAGCTGAAAGGTGGATGAAAGGCCTGTTATAAATAAAAGCGGGAAATTCGTGCCCAAATATGTAATATCGAAATATGTTAAAGTTAAGTTAAGTTATGACCAATTTAAAAAAGAGACAACCAGAGCCATGCCCAGAGGAAAACGTAACCTCGGCCGGGAACAGATCTACATCCCAAAAACAGAGCTACAGAGAACTGATGGCCCATCAGGACTGGCTCCCGAAATCTGCATTTTCAAGGAGAACTTCCCGGCAGAGCTGATCTCCCATCTCCGAAATCTCCNCAAGGAGAACTTCCCGGCAGAGCTGATCTCCCATCTCCGAAAATCTCCTCCCTGCTCAGGCGTTAACGACCAGATCCAGAACCGAGATATGGAACATCACGAACCATCAGATAACATCCTCTGGTGATGGGAGATTAATCAAGGACAGGATGCGCTTTGTCCACCTCAGTTTCATGGATGGCAAGCTCCATGAATATGCCGAGTGGCAAAAATAATACCCAGGATCTGGACTTTATGGAAAAAACTGTATATAAGCAAGCTGCTGGAAGCAGCTAGCCTGAACAGAGGGAGGACTGATGCGATAGAGGTCAGACCTAGGTTCACCCAGTTCCAATCCCGAGCTTGGCACTGTCTCTCTTTTTGATCGTGGCATTGCATGTGCGATCTCTCGGACACGAAATAAATTTACACTTGTTAATTTTCGAATTGGGCAGAGTTATTTATTACAGACCTTTATTTGGACACACTGAATTTGTCTTGCACATGGTTAAGGTGTTTTCCTATTTGAGCAAATCCATTGTTCCTGAAGGTACACAACATTTTGTCCCATTTCTTCTGCCTAATAGATCATAAGCCACAAATTCCTGTTCAAGGTATCAAAACTGTTCTCACATATATTTTTAAACATGAGGTTTAATATACATTGACTTGTTTCGTGGCTTAGCACGCTTCTGCTTGCTGGCCACCCGGCGCAGCCCCCTCAGTGCGGGCCGGGCTGGCCGGGAGACAGCCACCCCGGAGCTGCGCGGCCCTCTTCCACCCGCGGCCCTGCTCCATCCGCGGCCCTGTTCCTGTTCCATACATCGCCCTGTTCCACCCGGGGCCCTGTTCCTGCTCCACCCGCGGCCCTGTTCCTGCTCCATACATGGCCCTGCTCCACCGCGGCCCTTCTCCTGCTCCACCCGCGGCCCTGCTCCGTGCGGGCGGGCCCGCGGCGCGGCTCAGCCAGGCCCCCTCCCCATGCGGCCGCTGAAATGAAATGCTACACCGAAACGAGCTCCGGCCGACACCCGGCAGAGATTAGGTAATCCACAGCGAGAGGCGAATTCCAGCTGCAAAACCCGGGTGAGATTAACTCTTTAGTGCTGTAAAAGTCTCCAGAACAGATGAAACCTACAGACGTCAATCCTCTCCCGAGTCAGAGGAAGAGAAAAGGTGAAGGCACGTAAAGAAAACACGATAGAGACACCAAAATCAGTAACGGAGGAAGAGCTCAGACCCTGAGAGAGGAGAAAGAGGAGCTGCTTCAAACCTAGAAGGTGAAATTCTGTTGTAAGGCTATGGTGATGGGCTATGATAGATCAGAGTACCCGTTGTAATTTCATGAAAGCATGGGGGGGTGGAGCGTTCAAACCTCAATCATGAGTAAAGGCACCTGTGCTGAAATAAGCAAATGTTGAAGTAGCTGTGATCTAATGAGAAGCTTGAACAGAGAAAGAGATTAGTGAAGAAGTGAGGACTTTTGCTCCCAGGGAAAGAGAAGAAGGCCTCTGTTCCTAGAGATGAAGATGATCCCAGAGACAGATGAAGAGAACCTTTGCTTCTGAACAGCTCACCTTGAAGTGGTACCCCATTAGCTAAAGATTGAACCCTCGAAAGCAGTTGTGGGGAAAGCTGTAAGATGAGGGAAGGGACTTTCACATGCCAGCAGAGAACCATCCCGGGTGGCTGTCTTGCTGTGACATTGAAGCCATGAGAGAACTGTTTCTTGTGGAGATGTCTTCATAGCATGAGCAAGAGAGACTCTTCTCCCTAAGTGGATTGAAGAAAGATTATTGTAGAGGTGGTAAACTGATTGAAAATCCCAAGTGTTGTCTCTTTGCATTGTCAGTGAGAAAAGAGAGGAAAAGTGGGGGGAGGAGGAGTGTTCTGAAGGTTTATTCTGACTTTTTTTTTTCCTTTTTAGTTTTGTTAATAAACTTATTTATATTCTTTAAAGTTTTGTGCCTGCTTTGCTTTCTCCTAATTCTTATCTCACAGAAGGAAAATAAGTCTGTAATGGATTTTGAACTAAACCACTATACTTAATTGGTGTTTCCGCCTGGTTTAAGAACTGGAACCTGCTACAACTTGTAATACTCTGAATAAAATATGACAGTCCTCACAAGGCTACCTGGAGAATGACTAGCAATATCATATCACAGTAATACTGGTTATCTTAACACATGTTTCTCTTTTAAGATTCTAAGCACTATAAATAGTCTGCAGAGGTTAAGCTACTTTTCCAGACTCAGTGCCTGAGTCCACAAAGGTTGCTGTTTTCCAGTAATCATTTCACACAGATTTTGTATTTCTAAAGCTTTCCTCCAAAAAGTCTTCAATTGAAAGCTGTATACTCTGGAACTTTCTTTACCTACATTGGTTTATTCACTTTCTACCTTCTCCATCTAGATCTCTGCTATTTCAGGCGCTTCCCCACAGTTTGCTTAGCATTCCATCTGAAATGCAGATTGATATACTTCCCCTTTACTTCTCCACTCCCATAACAACCTGACACTTCACCTGGTACCCCAAGAGACCCTTCTGTCATATGACAATCATGCATATGGTTACTTTGTAGCAAATTTTTCCCAGAGCTCAGCAATTGGATCCTCAGGCTGAGGTCTCCCTTCATGACAATCAGACATGAGGATACAGGAATTCCAGAAATTGCCTGATTTGGTTTTTTTTAACTCCCAGGTTGTAACAAACCTCTTTAGAGAAAGAGACAATAACAAAACAAACAAACAAAAAAAGCAGACTTATTTGTGCTGTAATTGAGATTCTGTCTCACTGTGGAGCTCTTTACCTTGGCTCCAGGGAGATACTTTCAAGGGAATATTCTGATCGCTACCCAATCACATGTCAATAAATACACTATGTCCTCCTCTATCACTTCATAACCGAAATATTATTTCGTACTTTAGGCACATGGTCTTGAGTTTGGAAATGATAAATGTAATTTTCAAGGTGACACACTTTGCTCTCAATACCAAGGCCTCCCAGCTTTTCATGTTCTGCAAATTGCACCAAAGTTCTCTAACTTTTATCATAGCTCTCTGACTTTTATACTGAGTTCATTAATGAAAATATATCAAAATATAATTATCAAAACGTTTTATTTCTGGTGATACTGAAGAATGTTTTTCCTATTTATTCTCTCTCTTTGGTGTAATCAAATGTAACCTGGCTTTTAGCCAGGTTCTTGTCCAATTTACATTTCTAGTGCCAAATTCTTTTATGAAACTGAGACAGAGAACATTTGCTTTAATAATTTTCACAAAAGATTTCTACGATTTTCCTGGGTGAACTATCTGTGTTCTCATTTTGAATCCGATTTTCTGGATTCATCATATTTTGGATCCTGTTTTTTTTCTGAAACAATTTTGATTAAATACTTAAACTTTTTTATTCACCAAACTTCAGGCTTTTTTATTCAAACCTGAATTTATTAGTTATGTGATGTATTATTGTATGTGACAATTTACTAAAATCTTATTCTTTCACATTATCTCTTGTGACCCATCGTAAATAATACATAGATAAATAGATAGATAAATAAATAAATGATGAAGAGAGCTGGCAATAGAAAAGGGAGGATGTGTGGTTAGGAACTGTAAATAAGTTGCAGAAGGGAGGAACAGAGAGGAGTGAATAGTTTGCTGACATTCAGCTAAACTTTAATCATTCTCTTTCCAAAGAGGTAATTGCTATTTACAGGAGTTCTAGGTCATGATCCCGTCTTGGACCCAACTTAGAAGAAGTACCTGAACAATACAGCACACCATGAGACCTGGACTGTGAATGAGCACATGTTCAAACTTCCTAAGGTGCACTGCATCATTAAAAATAAATCAAAGCCTGTAAAAGTTGACATACTGTAGCTATTTTCCTCACCCCACCTGCTTTAATTTGACACATTTTCAGGGGAAAGTCACTATTCATTTCATATCTAAACCTGTCAAAACTTTTTTTTCCCCTTCACTTAATACCACAGGAGTCAAGTGTCTTGGCATGGCTTGTTGAAAAGCTGTAGGGACCAGACAACTTGTTGCATGCAATGCAGTGGGGAAATAAATAAAGTCTATAACTGTGTAAACATTAAAGACTTTAAATCAAAGTGTAAAAATGTTCAAAGCATTAAATTCTAAGTAAGAAAATGAAAGTAATTAATACTTAATATTTCAAAAAGACATCTAATGCTATCTGAAGAGGAATGATTTGAGGTTTGTGTTTATTTTGTTTTGTTTATTTTTTTTTCCTTTTTCTACAGGTAAAGTGCAGACTCCTTACTTCTGAACTTGCATTTCTTAGTTAGTGTTTTGCATGGTTAATAGTACTTCATATTTTCCCTAGGTAGCATCATGAGACTTTTTGAAAACTTGAGGTGTCACAAAATGCCAAATATCGGAAAACAGCTCCTTACCTCATTTTGATTACAAGTATATATTCCTCTAACAGGTAAAGAAGAATTAAGAGGCATGGGGATGTAGTTCTACCACCTGAGGGGAAAAAAAAGTGAATACCTTTCACAAGTAACTCAGATCCTCTTTATGTCAATATGGCAACAGGGTACCAGTTATTTAGGAGCAGGATGCCCCTGAAACTTTGATCAGCAATTCCAGCACGAACCTCGCTGACAAAAATTGTCACAGAAAAGCAAAATCAACCTTATTTTTTCTTAGAGGAAGTATTAGCTTTGAAAAATGTTTAACTGAAATGGACCTAGCAAGGTTTTAAAAAGTTGTTTTCAAGTGGCAACAGCTTATGACAATGGGACCCTTACATACACTTCTAGAAAGTAGAAGAATTATTTCTTCCAAATTTTTTAAAGTAATTTAAGCAAAGAAACCACCTGAGGGAAGACAGCAAGGGAAAAATGTGCTGCCAGAGAATTCACCTTCATTTAAGGTAAAATCCTAAATAATCAGACTAATGTCAATACGGAACTGTGCTAGGTGATATCTGGGAAAGAAATCTTGAAGAAAAACAAGTGCAACAAATTAAGTTTTGTATTAGTCTCAGCATCTGTGAAATGTGTTATTACTGTGTGATTTGGACTTTGGTAAAGGTTCACTTTCAAGCAGAGACAAGCTTCGTCTGTTAGTTGATATTTTCATGGTTTTAATAAATTAAGTTATCATTGAGTCAAAGTTGCAGGGAGGAATGCAGCTACTCAGACAGCAAGGGCAAAAACCTCATGGAGTAATGTGAAACACATCTGCTCTGCTCAGTGTGAGACCATTGCAGAAAATAGTGAACTGGAACTACACAATTCCATGGATCTCACTGAGCAGGAAAGCTGCAGGTGCTTCAGCATGCTGCAAGTCTCTATTACTACAACCAAATTCTTCAAATCTCTGTGCTGTGAATGAGCCGATTGCCATGTTTACCTTTGATTTGCAACCACAGCTTTTACAATAGGGAGCACTGATTCATAAAGGACTCCACGACCATGCAAGACAGATTAAGAGCATGAAATAAGATCAACTGGAAGAGAGAGAGCAAGTGGTTAGCTCTGTTAAGAGACAGTCACAGCTGGCTCCTTCCTTTGACAACTAATGGCACCAGCCAGCTCTCTCTGGGTTGACCAACTTACAAATGAAGAAACTGACTCTAATAAAACATTTTGGGAAGAACAGAAGTAGTAGACATGGGAATTGCAGAGCTGTAACAAGTATTGAACAGGAAATTTGCTTTATAGGATCATGCTGGAATTGAGGCCACAGAACATGCAATTATACAGACTCTGCTGGCCACAGTGCAGTTTTATTACAGATTCTAGAAACATCCCAGTTACCCTTAGGTATGGTTAGAACTAAGATCTGCCTGATTTTAAAACTTATACCAACAGAGTTCCAAATAGCTCTTTATTGCCTTCTGGCAAAGCACTGATATGCTGCGTGGACTCCATACAGTAGTAGAGAGCAATAAATATGCGTGCTAGGGAGAAGATTCTGGCTTTCCCCAAACCTATCACCCAAAATTGCCTGTGAGAAAATTAAAGACTTGACAGGAAAAAGTGCAATTAAGTATACTCAGGTGTATTTGCATGTGCTCTGAATGAATTATAGGATACGGTGGTAGTGCCAATCACTGTAGAGAGAATTATAGAGTGAATAACAGAGTAATAACATACTCATTAAAAGTACATTAAACCTATATCTCAATATTTTGAAAAACAAAGCAAAACACATCAGCAAAAACACTCCTTTCTGAATTTTAAAATTAAGATAAGGGTAAAGAACTCCCTTTCAATTAGAGGGAAAATTTTTTATGGCAGCACAATTGATTACAGGAATTTTATGCAAAATACGCAACACCTGCCAAGAATTTTTGAAATTAACTATGAGTTTAATAAAAATTGTGCAGAAACTTTATCCATTCCTACTAAGAAGACAAATTTGTCATAACTAATACTGATTTCAAATTACTTGAATAGCAAATTTAGAGAAATAACCTTCTAAGACTATAAGTCTAGTCTAGTTATGATTAGGGTTGGGATTGACAGAAGAGGGTTAAGAGAAAAGTTAACAGCTTCATATATTTTTTATTATTTTTATATTAATTTGTTCCAAAAGTAGTCATTCTATATAATTCTTACATTATGCATACTCATTGACACTACTTTCTTAAAAAGTCAAGTGTTATTCCTAGGCTCACTGAATTAATATAACACCAAAACAACTAGAGCTGCTTAATTAAATATTTCAGTCACCTTTAATGTCACAGCGTTAAAGCAATATATTTTGGGTTTCAAACATGTTAATGTAGCTGATAATTCAAGTCATTGTACACCTGTAATTTAAGTTTCTCTCTAAAAAACACCAGTTTCTTGAAAACAAGATGAATTATTTAGAGTTCATAATGAACTCGAAACCACAAATCATGTTTCAGTGCTTTCAAACTCTCAGTATGGTGGCTAAGAAGCTTGCTGTAGGTGTTAATTAATGGCTGCATTAATTGTTAATTAACAAGTGTTAAAATGGTAGCAGAAATGAATGCAGAATACATTCAGACTTTCCTTGGATAATCACTTTAGAAGAGTGACTGGCATATCTAGACAACTTGATATTTCTCAGTCTTTTTGCTGATTCTGAATACAACCATGGCCACTGGTCTTTTTTGGCTTGGACAGGGCAGGTTTTCACTTAATTCTCTGCTGGGAATAGAGAAGTATCAAGGCAATCCATTTCAATACTCCAGTTCCTGTGACTAGACCATTTAAGTCACACTAGGAAGCAGAGTTACTGCACTGTGCTGGGAATATGTAAGGGATGCCATGAACCCATCCACCATGTCAAAGTTTTCCTGGGTTTCCTCCTTCTTGGATCTGAGTCTGAGAATGGGTGAGGTTTCAGGATTAGGATTCAGGGAGAAAATTCACTTATATTAATGATTCTTTTCATTACAGATTTATTTTTAGTTGCCCAAGCACAGAGTCCAGCCCATATTTTGAAAAAAAACCCTTCTTGTTAAAATATCACTGTGTGGGTTGTACAATTCCAGCATGACAAAACCTTAGTGACAGTATGATGTCTTTACCAACAGTGAATATATAGTTGCTTATCATCCAAACAAAATCTGCAGCTTAAAGGGACAGGAACACCTGAAGGATCATCATATACAATACAAGTAAGTGGAATATTTTATAAAGCAATGGTAGGTTATGAACACAAGAAAGTTCAATAACAAACTTGGTGTTCTGTCTAAATACTAAATCACATACTTCCAGTAACAAGACCAGCATTTATTTCACAGCAGTCTAATGTTCAGAAATTCCAAGGATGAGCACATTCTACTCTAGAAATAATCACCAACCTTTCCTTATGTTGCAGACTTTGAGATTCTGAAGTGAATCATAAATATTTCATGCAAGTATTGCTCTGTGGCACCCATCTGGAAGAAGAGAATTTTCTCCTTTGTTGATTAAAACTTTATTGACCTTACTGTCTGTCAGGTTCTGCTAAGGGGATTTTCGCCAAGCAAATTTTTAATATTGTGCTTGCCAAAATGCATCAACAGATTTTGTAAAGGGTAATCGTAAAACCATGGGGAACATTTAATATTACAGCTAAGACCATGGCATTTACATTTTAACTTTTGCTTACTTTCAGATTTTCTGCAGTTACAATGGGAAAATGAAATGCAGACAACACAAACACCCCTGCATAAAACAGAGAAATGTCATAGGCTTGATAATTAAGGGATGTTTTAACCTCACTGACAATATTTCCAAAGTAAATATCCTTACTTAATAACTAAAAGTTTATGGGAAAATTCTTCTTAAACTTTTATTTTATTTTATTTTATTTTATTTTATTTTATTTTATTTTATTTTATTTTATTTTATTTTATTTCTGCCTAAAAACAATTTTGGCAAAGAGTCATCAGAAAAAGATTGCAACTTAAGATCTGAGTTTTGTGGGAGCTTCTGAGAAGGAGCCTGAGAACCTTTCCTCATTAAGTATCACAAAGGATTGACCACTAATTCTCTCTGCAAGCAAGAGAGAGCAGAGGTTCATGCCTGGCAAGAAACCCCAGCTTCTCTCTGTAAGTTCTGAAATCCCTCTAAAGGAAGGGCAGTTGCAGGTGGAAGTAAAGTATAATATAGCAGGGCACAGGAGAAGACTTTATTCTAGGGGGAAAAAAAAGTATTTTAAGAACCTTGGTCCTAAGGCTAGACATGAAAAATAGGTTTGCAGAACTGTTATTGATTTGTATATATGAATCCTGTTTGATAAAATAAGTATCTATGCTTTAAACAACAAGTCTTGTTTCTTTCTAGCAGAAAGCTCTCCAAAAATGTTGTTGGTCTGTCCCAGACCAACTCACCAGATGTTTGACTATCACTGTTCTGCCAGTATTCTTCAGATGTATTTGAATAAACCATTTTTCAGAGAGAAATGAAAGTATTCTGTTGACCAAACAGCTAATTGTGAGATACAAGCTCTTAATCATCAGTGTTAGTACTGAGGTGTGTCAGCGTATTATGTAATTCTTTTCTTTCCCATCCTCCTTAAAGCCCCAGAGTTCTTTCAGGCTTCATCTCTTTATAAAGTGTAATCGAATCCTACCCATATATCTTTCCTATTAACCTAAAAATAGTTATCTTCAAAGCAAGGGTGACCTAGAAAGACCTGATATTGTCCAGCCTACCACAGCTCTTTGGGATGATTTACCATGGAGTGAAATGTAATAGAGAATTTGGAAAACACACCTAGTCTGGTGGAGCAACAGAACTCCAACACAGGTAGTGCACCAAGAAATCCAAAATATTAGGCTTCCAGTAAAAAAAAAAACAACAACCAAAAAATTTGCTTTTTTCTTTCAGACAGAAAATAACCAAAAGGGTTCACAAACAGGTGCAAAAAGGAGTATCACCACAGACAATATCATATGATTATTTTACTGAAATTCAATGTTTGGATTTTATAAATGTTTTAGGCAGAGCAGACACATAGAAAGTATACCAAATGGTGTATAAACAAGACCATATAGATTATTCTGGTAGACCAATAGGTTCCACAAAACTTCAGTTAAACTGAAGGGGAAAACAAGAAGTCTTTGCTAAACTGCCCTTGCCAGTTAACTTCCAAAGAACCCTTAGTCCCAATAATAGTACCAACTCAGTAGTATCAACTTCTAGCATTTCATGTCTTCGAAGACTCATTTATCTTCACTTACACCTTTGCCAGTAACCCTTTTCTTCTAAGTGGTATCCAAACACAATACTTTAACAATATCCAGCCACAAGGCAAAAGTTAATCTCTAGACTGATAGAGGAGGAAACACAACTACACAGTGGGCCAATATTACCCAGCAGAACAGGGGATCATCACATTTCTGTGCAGTAACTCCAATGACTGCAACATGGCAGAGGTAATTCAGAAGTAGTTCTGATCTATCTCATCATGATCCACTTGGGCTTTTGGCTAATTTCTGCACTGCAGTGATCCAAATATGCAACCCATCTATTTTAACACAGTTTGGACAAAATATATATATACTCTTTGTTGCAGGCAGAGCAGCAACTATACTTTACATGTGTAAGTTCCATTCCTGAAAGAACAGAAAAAAAATTGAGCATTTGGCCCAATACATATGTCATTTAAACAGAAAAATCTTATTTTTAAGATAACATCATTTGGTAGTCCACAAGATAGAATTTCCTTTTCCAGTCTGTGCCTTCTGCACCGTATTTATTTACAGCTTGTTATATTGACTGTCCGGTGAAGTCCATCATTTTTCCCAAACTACTCTGCCTGATGAATTTGTCCAAGGAGAACTATAGTGAACTAGAGGGGTAAGGACCATAGTAAAATAGCAGGATATATTTTAGTTCAGTTGATTTAGCAGGTGCTTCTGTCTTGGTGCAAGTCAAAAATATGTCACCTGAGGTTTCCATTTAAAAATCACTTGCCTATATGGAGTATGTTACCACATCTGTTCAGAAAAATAGGTCACAGATATGTAAATATGGAAATTAAACCAATAAAAATAATCCACTCTACATCCATAATTTCTGACCCAAATAATTTGCTGATCTCTGGAGCTGATAAATCTGCTAGTAGATGGCAAAGATCCAATAGCAGAAAAATTAATATTTGTAAGAACGACCCACAAACAAATTTATGGTGACAAGCAAACATGACCAAAATATTTATACATACAGATATGTATGTACATACAACACCTGTTTTGGGGGACCTGGTTTGTTTTGTGCAGCAGCAGTGATTTCCTCAACTCTTACGCTATATTTATACCACTGTTCTTTTTTTCCTTAACACCACTCCACAACTATGATGACACAGCATTTGCTAGCACACCTGCAGCATACTTGGCTGTATCCAGAGCTGGAATCATGCCTTTCAATTATACATCCTACATCTGGGAGATCAGATCTGAGCCCAGACATTACAATCCTTCTATCAGAAATTTAAGTAACCTTCACAGGCTCTGTGCTGACTTCTACATATCCGCCATCTGAATCCTTCTCAGAGTCTGGAAGGAAAGAGCAGTGTATATGCAAGATTTAGTATTTGAAAGACAAAACTATGAATTATATAAGATGATTTTCATTGCTCACTGTAAATTGTTAGGAAGACTTGTCTTTCTTTACAAATTCCCTCAAAAAATCTTATGCCATAAACTGAGCTTTACAATGGCTCAACTGTAGTGGACTTCAAATTAATACACCTGTAACTATTTGTAACATGATAAAGCATTTATTTCAGCATTGCACTTTGTCAGCATCCCTTGTGATCCTGTTAATCTAATTCAAACACATAAACTGTTATCCTTCATTAGGAATTTATTCCAGCTACACTGAAGAGTTTTCATTTCAGCTGGTATTTGTTTTTTATTAAAATAGAACTGCCTAAGAGCACTAACACTGGTAAAAGGAACCATGTTTACTCAGTATGCTACAAATTTGGGGAGTTGGTACTTAAAGTGCAGACAGACAGGAATACAAGGAGACAGTGACACAATAGCAGCAGCATGAAACAAAATAGCAGCCTAAGTACCACTGTTACATGACTCATTTTTAAGATTATGTTTTAGGTTGGTTTTTTTGGGAAGTTGTGGTTTGTTTGGTAACAGGATTTATTTGCAGGACAGAACTGGAAGAGATAACACACTATAGTAATCACAGCTTTAGGGATTTCCTGCCATATGCAAGACAGGTAAACTTGAAATACAAGACTTTAGTATCCAGGACTCAGGATACCTGGACTAGTATCACAGAATCTCCCAGTCTGGAAGGATGTCAGGAAGTCTGTAGTCCAGTGCCCTGCTAAAAGCAGAGTTTGCTCTGAATGCAGACCAGTTGCTCAGGGATTATTTGATTTGGTATCAAATATCTCCTAAAACAGAGATTGCACAACCTCTCTGGACAACATGTCCCAGTGCTTGAAGTCCTAACCATGATCTTCTTCCCACCTCCCAATAACCCGTTAGAAGAATATCTACAAATCAATGGACCCTGATAGTATCCACCTGAAGGTGTTAGGAGAGCTGGCTGATGTCATTGCAAGACTGCTCTCCGTAATCACTGAGAGGTCATGAAGATCAGGGGACAACCCAGAAGGCTGGAAGAATTCTAATGTCACCCCCATCTACAAGAAGGGCTTAAAGGATTATCCAGGAACTGATGACCCATCAGACTTACTTCATACCCAGGACTCTTATTCTCACAGCCCAGAGTGCTATTGACCACCTTTGTTGCCAGGGTTCACGACTGACTCATGTTTAGTGCATTGTTCTCTGGGGCCCCAAGCAGAGCTTCTCCTCATCCAGTCAGCCAGATCCTCTCCATTTAACTGTAGGAGGTTCAAAAATCTGTTCCACTCTTAATTATTTAATGACTGTATAACAGATAAATAAAAGCTGTTGGAGTGAAAGCTTCTCTGGACTCCGGCCCAGATGAAAGCCAAAGCAGAGGAGTTGAATTAAAACCTTTAGACAGGCTGAGATACATGAAGTCATACCAAAGAAAAATAGAAATACAGATTTTTAACTTTTAGTAGAAGTACATGCTAATGCCTTAAACATTAAAAAGCTGCAGCAGAGACCTAAAACACAGTTTTTTCTGAAGCAGTGTTGCCTTTCCACAAAATTCTTCACTTTAGACAAAATATAGATAGAACAATATTGTTCACATTGTTTTGATAGAGTGTTCACATAAACAATAAGAGCCGATAGAAACTGTATACGCAAATNGTTTTAAAAGTAAAATGAGAATCTATAAAGAAAATTATTATTATTATTATTATTATTATTATTATTATTATTATTATTATTATAAATTAGAAGAAGATGCGGTACGCTGCCTGTTGTTTTGCTGCTGCTGCTGTTGCTGCTTGGCTTTACCATGTAACCCCCTTCAAACTCTGCCTTCAAGAAACTATGAGACTATGAAATAAAGAACTTTGCAGAACAGCAGCCTCCTCTGCTCTCTTCTACACTGGTCTGAGAAGGAAGGGTATCCCATCAAAAGCTCAACCAAAAGCAACTAGAAATTGGATGAAAAAAACAAGGCTGGAGAAAATAAATTTATTTCTCTAGTAACATTATGAATGACATGCAAGATAAGAATAGACGGAAAAGTGTTTCATGCTGAAATATCAACAAGTAAAATTATGAAAGCCCTCTCATAAAAAAGAACATAATGAAGCATGACTATATTAAGTTGGAAAATATGCAACTTTATCCAGTTGGTGAGTGCATGTAATAGAAAAACTTCTGGTTCATATTTATACAGGTTATTTATTATAGAATTCACTTTTTTCATAAGAGATGAAGCAGTATTGCATTGTCAAGCATGATAGCAATTTGACTGTGATTCCCCTCTGGCACAATCATGTCTTGAAACAGAGGAGAGAAGATCAGTATAGGATGCATGCTCCTACTATTCAGCTGATGCCTCAACAAGCATTAATTCTCCACTTGTTTCTACATTTTTCTGACTCCCAATGTGCACTCATGGTTTGTCGCTATCTGGTCTGGATGAATGGTTCCTTTTTGTTTCCTCTTCAGGTTGCACAATAATAAAAAAACCAAATTTAAACAAATGGAAAACCAACACTATCTTCTGAGACCTTCAGAGTTAAAAGCCAAATATCTGAATGTATGCATTGAGCAATTCAAAGTTGTACAAACTGGTACTCAACTAATTTCTCTTTCTGATTCTAAATCCAGCACCAGGGACTAAAGGGAAAGCTTCTGGACAAATTATTACAGAGATATTGAAAAAGGGAAAATTTCAAATCTCTTAAGGGAAACATATTTTTACTTACTATTTATTCTTCAGCCCACTGCAGATAAAACACTTGCAGAAAAATCATAGGGTACTTTCTCAAGTGTGAGGATGGACTTTTTCCTCTATCTTTTCAAATGTAACTGCTTGGAAAAGAAAATTCTATAAAGGCAGAATTTAAACAAAGTAGCTCTGGTTGCAAGTTTGGAAATAGTTCTTTAAGGTTGCATTGCAGTTACAATGCAAAAGATTTAATCCTACTGAGGAACAGTTTTAATTCTGTTAATCTTAATGACATACTGTTTAAGAGTTGGGAGATGGACAGGGACATAAACTCAGCTGATGAAAAAGTACTTCATTTATGTTTCATTTTGAGAAGATGGAGCTCTATCTGCCTAGTGTGTTGTATTTAAAATGCATCTATTTAATGTTATTACAAATATTTCTTAGCAGAGTTCATGCTATATATTCAGTAACTCTTATTTCATTTAAAAGATTTAAGTTTAGCTATGGCTGAACTTTTAAGTGTTACAGTAGCTGAAATTGGCAAAATACAATTGGAGACCAAAATTCAACAAAATTCAATACCTGATGTATCTTAATAGAACATCCCAAATACCATTGCCTTATTCTCTGCTGACTCCCCAAAACACATTTTAATTTCAACATCTTGAAGTTAATACATTCTGCTGGGTTATGGTTGATTTGCTATCATTTTAAAATAGGCGCTGTGAAGTCTTCTGGGAAAATTCAGAAATCGTCCTGAAATCTCATGTTTTAATTTGAATTGTGTTTGTAAAATTTACACTTACAATCCCTAGTAGGGAAGTATGTATTTTAATAAAAAATATAATTTGGAGCATTTTGTGATACTTTGTTACTTTCTGCATGTACCACTAAAAAGAAAAAAGTTAATGACACTATGGAAGTGTTTAATTTTCTTTCAGAAATGTTATAGAAATATCTACCAACAGAGGGTTTGTGCACATTGGCCAAAGATACTTGAAAGAAAAGAGGTGAATACTGCATTTTGGGGCAAGGGGTTTGGGGAGGGATAAATCATGCCTTTCAACAAATTCTTGCATCTTTCTATGAGTCTAGCAGTGAGACTGCGTAACTCACTTTGACTCCAGAAAACTGCCTTGATATGCTTTACCTTCCCACTGTGGCTTAAGACCTTCCAAGGCCATTAGGAGCTCTGTAGGTATAACAGTACATCCGCGTGGAGGTTTCCTAGTCATGCTGTTTCAATCCCCAAAGGATCATGTATAAAACTATTCCACTATTGATGCAGGCAGCCTTCAGGTTGAGCCTGTATCAAAACTGACTTCATAGTTAAAAGCCATGAGGTAAGTGCATGCAGACAAAGCTCCTTCATATTCCCAAAAGCCCTTTTCTGTATTACATAGTAATAACATGAAGGGTGGGATTAAGGCACCTGAAACTTCAGGGAGCCCGAGGCACCAGATACAACACACGATCTGTTGCCATAGACCTGAGTCCAGGAGCAAGAGCTGAAGGCCATCTGGAGTTCAAGAGGACATCTAAGCTGACTCTACGCTCAAATAGCTTCTCTGCTGTCGTAGAATGTTTTGGATTGCAAGGAACCTTAAAGATCATCTAGGTCCAACCCTCCTCGCCTGGGCAGGGATGCCACCTACTATATCAGCTTGTTCGGCGCACCATCCAGCCTGGCCTTTAACATTGCCAGGGATGGATCATCCACAACGTCCCTGGGCAGCCAGTTCCAGTGCCTCACCACCCTCTGTGTAAAGAATTTCCTCCTCAGATATAATCTAAATCCCTGTTCTTTTTTGTTTAAAACTGTTCCCCTGTGTCCTATCACTATCTGCCCATATAAAAAGTTGCTCTCCCTGACAGGGAGAGTTTGGAAAGAATTTTAGGACCCTCCAGTTTTTAAGGACATATCTAAATAAAAGCTTTGTTTAATGAAACTGACACCGGAATGTGAAATGTCCTTCAGCAAAAATTGTACAGATTCAGTGCCTCTTAAATCCTTCTGAAGACCATGTACTTCTTGCTTCTTTCAGTTGATCCAGCTCTTTGCTTTATTTCTGGAAGCCAGTTTCTTCATCTTTGGACTCAGAGTGGGAAATTCTCATCTTCTTTCTTCTTTGAAACTATCATCTAGTACTAAACTGAAAAGAAATTAATTCCTCTTCCTAGTTCTAGTACATGATATGGCAGCTGCAAAGAATAAATAAGCACAGCAAAATCACCTGTGGTGGTTCCACTGTGGGCTCCTGAGCGTAGAGAGAAATGTCTGAATATCCCTGGTTAGACCTTTGCCACTTGAACATATTTTTCTTAGCGCTATTCGATATATAATGTTCTTGGAACTGCTACAATAAAATATATCAATTTCTCCTTGTGACAAGAATTTCTTCTTTACATTTGGTATTTACACAACTACTATCTAGTAATCCTATACTTTTGTATGCCATTTCTTTGTCTTGGTCAAGAAAAGGAAAAATAAGAAAAATAAAAAAAGAATAAAAACCTAAAGAAAAAAGAGAGAGGCTGGAGTAGTGCTCAACAGGAAAAGTTTTACACATTAAAGCACAGCTGTGATTTTTACTGCAGATTCACAATTCGTTGTAGTCTTAGGACATCATAAAACTGTTCTACCCTTTTTGAGCCCAGTGGTTAGTCTCTGTTGAAAGACTGGGTTACTTCAGTCTGAATTCTGCTCTGAAAACAGGTTTAATAAGTGGTTACGCTTTTGTGTGTTTTGAGACACAGATTTGGGTGATTAAGCCTTTACATTGAGTACAGCTGTACTGGGTCAGAAACACCTACCAACATATCCTGTCTCTGAGAGCACATATCTCAGGGGAAAAGAAAGAAAAGGGCAGACATTCCGTGACATTGTACCCCTACATTTCCTCTGAGATAACAATAATGTGCAACTTGAGGACTTTTGAGTCACAGGTTTTATCTTTGTGTTTATGAGCACTTAATGAATGTTTCTCCATAGATTTCAGTAATTTATTTTTAACTCATCTAAATTTTATCATATATGTTATTCCATGGCAGAAACTCATATCATTTAATAAGACCTTCTGTGGGAAAAATACATACCTATTTTTTATTCTTTGATTTAAATCTCCTTAAAATTTCATTTGTCTCTGCCTTGTTTCTGTATTCTGAGAATGAATGAATAACTGTTCTCCTATTCACTCACTGCCAGGGTGCTCATTATCCATTTCTTCTCCAGACAAAAATATCCAAATCTGTTTCACTTTTTCTCTTGCAGAAACCATTTCACCCTATTTATCATACTTGTTGCCCTTTTCTGTACCTTTTCCATTTCTAATATTTTATTATTATAAACAGAACTTCAAATAGTATTCAAGATGTGAGGAAAACATGGATGTATACAGCAGGATAATTAAACTTTCTGCTTTCCTCTCAATTCTTTTTCCAGTTCTCAAAACTCTATTTATTTTTCTGACTACTGCTAAACATTGAGCTGATGTTTTCTGGGTGCAGTTATATAATGACTCCAAAATCTCTTTCCTGAATGGTAATAACTAATTTAAAGATCTTCACTGTATATGTAGAGATGGATTGTTTTTCCAACCAGCACTACTTTGCATTTGTCAAAAGTGAATCTCACTTGCCCTTTTATCACCAGTCAGTCAGCTTCACAAAATGTACCCAGTGTTCTTCATTCAGATTCCTTCCTTAATATTTTGCATACATTTAGCATTATCAGCAAACCTTGTCACCTCACTCCCCACTTTCCTTTCCAGACCAGACCAGTTGTGCCCTGGAACAGACCCCTATGGATACCTACCAGTTATTTTCAGCCATTTTAAAAGCAGTCTGAAAAGGGTCTTCTTGATCCAATTAGCTACTAATGGAAGGATGTTCTCTTTTAGCAAATGAAGGTTGTGTTTATTTTCTTATGCCCACAGATTTTGGTAACTATATGAAGTTGGTTCATTCCCTGACATCTTGCATGCCTGCTGCTCTCCAGTTATCCCACAACAATCACTGCAGCTGGCTTCTGGAATCCACAAAAAGTAAGCCAGTTTGCTCCTTCTGAAAGATGAAACTGGAATTGGAAACCAGAGGAGTCTGCTTCAAACTTTATACCCTACAGACAACACTCCCCTCTTGTTTCAATCAAGACCCTCTCTCAGCAGTGCAGGAAATGCTGGCTCTCATGTTCGCTTGACCACTGCCCTGTGCACATGAGCATGTCATTGGTGAAATCCTGCTACTCCAGCAGCCTGCACAACATGTTCTCCAAGTCAGAAGGATGCAAGGACAGAGACAGACTAATTAGGATCACAGTAGAAGACAGCAATTTTCCCTGCACAAACTACTCAGAGAACAAGAAGATTGTCCCCCAGCAATCCAAGAGGATGGATGTCACCTTGGTGCTGACAGCTACCAACACGGAGTTTAACAGAGTTTGATATTTAGTATCTGCACACAGAGGTGTGCAGTTCAAACAAAGCAGGAGACCAGTGTTGCTTGTCAGAAATGCCTGATCTGTACTGAGCTCCACCATGAAGGCAAGCACCTGTTTTTATAAAACTTCCAGGTTCTCAGCTTGGGTCTACACGTGAAGCTTGTGGAAAAGTTTAGATTGGCCAAGTGTCTTTTTTTATTACATTAGTATGATGCTAGTGAAAGATGAAGAAGGAAAGACAGACTGCGTGAGCTTAGGGGACACACAGGGCAGTGAGTATTTGGCATGGAGGTAAGTGCTAGAAGAATTATAGCGGTATGTTAAAATGTATATTATAATTTGTTTAGCAGTACAAAAGCAGCATTCTTTCCCTCAATACTGTTATAAGATATGTGAAGCCTATCTCTTCCGTGATTTCACTTCTGGATCCAGAGTGATAACTAAATGTGATCAAGCGCAATAAATGATTGTGCACTTCTTCATCCATCTCCCAATTATTCTGGCTTCAATTTCCTCAGCATAAGGTAAAGACCTGGTAGCCGTAACAGGTCATCATCAATGTCAGCACTGATAAGTGAATGAAGATAATCTCATTTCCATTCTACGCTGTAACACTGTACTAAATTCAGTCACTGATTACTGTGTCAAATATTGCCCCTGGTGTGCACCCTGCTCTGTGTTTCACTGCCAGTTTGTATTGTTGTCAGCTTGGCATTCCTGGCTTTCCTCTCGACTCTTCCCCAACTTTCATTTCACACTTCAGGCTGTTTGCATAGGAAATTGAACATATCCTAGGATAGTACAGAGATACTAAAATGGGGTGGAGGGGAATCTCCTTTCATGTACCAAAATATCTGTGTGAAACCTTCCTTAAACCCACTCTTTGTCTTTCATTCAGGGGGGGAAAAAAAAAATAGGAAAAAGCACAGGTACCTTTAAAAAGGTGGCCTGTACTCGTAGCTGTGCTTACTCAGGAAGAAAGAGATAATTTATGAGATATCAGGAGGACAGGGTGGAATTCAAGTTATTAACTGGGGCATACTTCATGCAGGTTACAAAGAATTTCAGTAACCATTAGAGCAGGTGATCCATTTCAGAAATACTACAGTGCAGATCTTTTCACAACTGATACTTCAGCCTGTAGTCAGACCTTAGAACCCTTTATGTGTGTTTTAGATACATCTTCTGTTTCCAGTGCTGCACTTACAGAGACCTTTGGTATGCTCCTTTTGGTACTGAATTTTTTAAATCTGGGAGTGGTCTTAGAGCGGTGAGCACAAGAAAATAGTCTTCTGCACCACCAGTTAATTTGGAATATGTATAGATTATCTTCACTATGTAAAAAAACCTGAGTAAATATCCTGGGTTTCTGCAACAAGATTGCAGTTCATATTTTCATTTCATTACCATTGAGCAGAAACATACTTTGCAAGATGGATCTTTGTTTCACACACATACATACATTTATATATGTATACCTGCACAGTTTGCAACAGAAAAACTGTAATTAGAACAAAGAGTTTTAATCTCCTCTCACTTCCCAAAAAGCAGTTATATAAAAGCAGGAAGTCAACTAGCACATCTGTATGAGGCAGTGTTTACACCTAGGTAGTGTTACATACTGCACAGGAGAAAATCACAACACATACTAAAAATACTTAACATTTACTTTTGCCCCACACTCAATTAATGGCTCCAACTGAGCTTGAAAACTTACTTTTGAGACCAGACATGTTCAGCAAACTGAGGATTTTGCTATCAGCACTCTTGATATGCACACGGGTATTGCTGAACAAAATAGAGTCTACACTATGAAAAAAAATTAGTTTCAGGCAGGTAGAAGACAGCAAATGCATTATTAAGGTCTTCAGTACCATGTAAAATGTCCCTTATTAGGGACTAATAACTAGCTCACCTGCAAAGATCCTGGTAAGACGCACTGCCAAAACTCTGCTCAGATGAGGATATCCCCATTAAACTATTTGCTGCTGGCCTCACACACTTTGACACTGATTCAGACTATCAGAGATGAATTCCACTGCCAGTCTGGGAAGCTAAGGAAGCTGGAAAGCAACAGGAGCTGCATATACAGCAAGTGGGTTCTATCAGAGCATGGGGAAATCAGCATGAAAACAGTTCAGCACAGCTTTGCAGGGAAATCTCTGTAGAAAACTAGTAGTGAAAATAATCCTGAATTTATTTATTTATTTTTACCAGGAGAAATGCATTAAGAGCATAAGGTAGATATGCAGAAGGTTTTCTCTCTTTTATCACATATCTCATTTAAATTCTAGCGCACAGCAGACCTTCATTAAAATTCAGTTGTTGCCAGGAGTTTCAGTGACAGAACTGTGACAGCTGACGACGGGGACACTGTTAGTGAGGTGGTCGAAGATACACTGAAGATTCTTGCTCTCAGAAACGCAGTTTGATCAGACTTTTTTTTTTCCTCCTCTCACTCCCCATTGCACTGAGTGTTGCAAAAGCAGATTTGTGATTTGACTGGACAGCCTTTCAAGCTAGGACTCCCTGCATATTCAGATCACTCTGGAACAAAAGCCATGATAAGCACAAAAATATCCACAGGACTACTCAATAACATGAAAGACATAGACAATAGTGCCATGGGCACACAGCTGGTAAACAAAGTAGCAAGAGAGGCTAAGAGAAGAAAGAGCACAAAGAAGTGTATATACCAGCACTGAGCCCTGACCAGAGCCCTTCCATCTTATTTCTCTTACTCCACAGCCTTTACCTGCCTCTTTATCTGTCTGGTTTCTATCTCTGTTCTCCCAGGAGTCAGATTTCTGCTACCAATTAGGCTCATTAGGATATCCTGCAAGGCTCTGCCATTGCCCAATTAAACTAGTCGCCTGATTGCAGACAAAAATGCGGGTGACTCTCCCTGTCTGAAGTCTCTGCAAAGACTGTGAAATGATCTAACTGTATATAGAAGAGAGAGCATTAACTGCTTACGTGCTAGATAGGCATGGCACTGGCTCAGAAAACAATCTTCTTTTCAGAAGAAATTTCTTAATGTATATATGGCTACTCTCAACTGGAGTTATTTATTCCTACCTTTAGTCCCACAATGAAAAGTAAATCACAAGTTCTTTATACCACCAGGACCTGTTACATAAATGTAGTAATAAATTAATGAATACACAAACAAATAAGGAATGACAGCATCCGTAATTGTTGCCTTCTCTTACATTACAAGTGACCACACCAGCCCTTAATTTTAGTACTGTTAATAACATGTGCATTGTTCTAATCATACATTTTAACTGATGAAAATCAAACTTCATTCAAAATATACTATAGAATGAAACAAATGTAAATCATCCCAAATAGTGATCTTCTGCAAGTAAAGTAAAAATCAGGGATAAGAAAATGTGCATTAGAATTGGTATAATGCTTTCTAAGTTCATTTAAATGAACATATATTTTGTGATCCCTGTCAAAATAAAGGTATACCAAAACTTCTGGAGATTATCATTAAAATTTAATGATGACAATTTCAAAACCACAGGTTTCCAATAAAGCTGGAGTTTTTAATGGAAAAGCTTTGAAAAGGAAAACTATGAATGACAGCTTTCAGCATTACTGTTCTGAAACATTTTGGACCTTTGTCATTTTTTTCTTCTCAGTGCAAAATTCATAACGTCAAAGAGAACAAACATAAGACATGATTAGACAAAATGACTGTGCTTAAACTGCAGAAATAGACGTGTTTTGAATTCTAATTTTTTTCACTTCTCAAGTAGAATACTTGTTATTGTCTGAAAGTGGTAGAGATTAAGTTACTCCTAAGTAAATAGAACTCATCATCCATACAATATTCATGTTTAGACCTTCTTCTAGGCTTTGATGAAATTTATCTTTATTGCTTTTATTCTGTCATTTCATAAATATCATATCTATTGGAGAATAAGAAAACACCTTAATATGTAATTAAACTTGGAGGAAATTTCTAATTCAGAATTGCACAGCAACAACAATTTTGTATGCAGTGAAGCTCTGATTCTGCACTTACTAAAATCTTGAAAGGGAAGAACTTTAAAAAGCACTTAAGGGAATTTCCCCATCTTACTTTATTAGGTACTACCAGTGTCAACTTAATGTTTTGTTTTCCTTGATGGTAATTTCAAACCCTACATCTATTGAAAATACACCAATATGTTTAGCTCAGGCTCCAAACTGAGATACAGCTTATCCCATAATAAGGGCCGATCTGCAAAATATTGGTCCAGATTTGGAGTTGTTATTGTCAAAACTCTAAAGCTATGAAGTGTTCTAATTACCATCTCCCATGTCACAAACCTAGGACAGAGATTTTTAGAACAAAAAATAGTTCATATTCAGATCATCAGTTTTATATGCAATAAGATGTTATTGACATGTGTATTGCTTAATTCTTATCACTGAATGGACAGTGGAAAGAACATATTAATATTTGAAGCAGGGAATATTAATTCATTTTCCATCTTTAGTATAGAGGATCTGTGTTTCACAGAAAGAGCCATACATCTCTGTCTGCTTGTTTTTGGTTTTTTTTTTTTTTTTTTCAGATGTAAACATTTAAGTATCTACTTATTAAGTCTTTCATAGTCTGTAGTCCTAGAGAGATGAGTAGGTAGCTATGTGCTCTCACTGGCCATGTGTTAACACAGGTTTAATTCAACAGCTCCTGAAAGATGACTGGGGCTTCCTCATCATAACATTTCAGAGTATAGCAAAATTGTTTTAGTCCTCAACATCCTGGAAGTCTGTGTTGTGAATTTAATGCTATTTATTTTAATTCTTTTATTTCAGGTATCCGAACATACTTTCCTTAGAACATTCGTCTTTGATGTATCAGGGAACAGTTTTATGACAAGTATTCCTCTACAAGTGCCAATAAAGATGACAGCATTTGACAAGAACTGTTCCTATACTTAACCCAGACTACCTTATAGCACAATATAGCACAACTCTTTTCATATCACCTCTTACTCTCTCTCCTTGTCGCCACTTCTTATCTATATTTGATTATCTCAGTCTAGCATTTACACATTCTCCTTCTAGCAAGCAGAGTAATAAGGAGGATCCAGGGATTTTCTCCCTTTACTTTGTTCTTGTGAAACCACACCTGGAGCACTGTGTCCAACTCTTAACACTCACAGTCCAAGAAAGACGGTGACCTAACAAAACAGGTCCAGAGGAGGGTCATGAAAATGGTCAGAGGACTGGAACACCTATTCTGCGAAGACAGGTTGAGACAGTTGGGATTGTTAAGCATGGAGAAGACTCCAGAGAGACCTTATTGTGGCCTTCCAGTACCTAAAGGGGGCTTAAAAGAAAGATTAAGACGGTCATTTTAGTAAAGCCATTAATAAATATGCATTTGTGGATGCTCCATCATTGGAAGTGTTCAAGGCCAGGCTGGATTGTGCTTTGAGCTATCTGATCTAGTGGAACTTGCCCATGCCCATGGCAGGAGGGTTGGAACCAGATGACCTTTAAAGGTCTCTTCCAAGCCAAACCATTCTATGCTTCCACGATTCTATGTTTTCTTTTCCATCATGCAATAGATATTAGACCAGGTTCCATTTTCACAAAAGCATCAAGCCATTATAATGTTTATCAATCAGAAAAAAATTCTCTCAAGGCTTTTCACTTATTCAAGCTGCTTAAGAGGCATGAAGGGTTTGGAAGGTCAAAATAAAACACACAAAAAATATAAGTATTCAACTCAGAAAATTTTTCTTGAAGTATCAAAGGTATGGGTTCTGGTTTTTCTTTTTAACTGTTCATGCATTTTATGTTTGCAATTGAAATCAGAGAAAACAGCAACGACAACAATAACAACAAAACCCTAATTGAGAGCAAATAAATTCATAAGAAAGAAATAAAGAAATACAGAACTAAAACGATCTGGAATCACATTCTTACTTTCTTACTTTCTTCCCTACGTTAATTTTGCCTTCCTTTCTACAAATATGAAAGATAAAATACAAAGTATGTTCAATATTGCAATCAGCAACTTAATATAATATGTAAGAAAGTCTTCAACTTTCTAGATAAGTGTTATAAAAAATACACGAGTAAAAATCAGAACAAACTGTACAGTTCGATGATTTCTCCCTTGCCTGTATTTGGAAAGAAAAAAGTGATTCCTGCTCAATTACCATGAACTGTTAAGTTCAGAAGAGAACCTCAGTATCTGCATTCAGGTACTGCATTGAAGGCACCTGCCCATAGCTCAGACTTGGATAAGCAGGTTCTGAAGCAAATGAGAAATCATAGTATTACTTATTGCCAAAAATGCAGAACTTAGTGACCTTTGTAAGGTGCCTAATCCTCTCTACATCCTGTGGAGAAGAACTTAAAGGCATCTAATGCTGGGGCTTACATTTCAACAGGAGACCAGGAGCTTAAAAATTAAGAGCTACAGTGCCTTACATGAAGATAATGATCTTTCTTTAGATTAAGTGTGGAAAAAATCTAAAAGGTCAAACCATAAAATACACACTAATTCTCAGGCTATTTTTGCCATCACTGTGAAAATTATTATTTTCATCCTCTATGCTTTTTTTAAATCTATGTATTAGTAATAGAATTCAATTCTTTTAACAGAAGAAACAGTAGGGAAGAGCTAGAAAATAGCCGTATATTACTGGAATCATAATTCTTTTACAATGTGCCTGGAAAACTCTAAATGGCTTCTCTTCTGTGATAAACAGTGAAGCCAAGTCTGAGTCCTCTGAGTACAAGAAGAAATGAAGATAAGGGACACAAACAAATAAGTAAGTCTGATTATTTTCTTTACGTTTTGGTGATGTCTTTTTCTGCCAGAAGTCTTAAAAAATATTTCATTTTTAAGGATTTTCTTTTATTTATTCCCCAGTGCTCACTTGGAAGTATTTTTCTGTACACATATCCTAGGAATGGATCTTCACCAAAAACACTCAAACATCTCTGCCAACATATTGTTGAGAATAAATCATAATGTATGCCTGAGAAGCACTTATTAATACTTTGAGCATATACCAAATCTTTATCAAGTTAACAAATTTACAAAATAATAATGTTTCTTTTTATGCAGTAACATATTATTGAGTGAAACAAATATGCTTTTATCATCAAGGATTATTTGAGCATGGTCTCTAAGTCTATCTCCATTGATAGTAGCATTAATGTCAATGTTGCTTTTTAATTCATTTGTTTCTCTTCTTTACACTGGGTAACTAGAAAAGATGTCTATTACCACAAGCTGTGTGTAGTGACTGAAACAAACTGGTGTGCTTAGATGATCTTAGGCAAAAAGTATAATAAAGGTATACATACTGCTTTTGTCAAGCTTTTTGCACTTAACGCTCTCCCAAACCACGGTGCTTTTAGACATCTATCCACATAAACATGTGGAAGCTCTATATTAGGCTCCCAGGCCTAAGAATATATAAGAATTATATTCTTATATAATTTGATATATCAAGGATCATGCTGGTTGAAGCTAAGCTTCTCTGTAAAAGATGAGGCTGGTGGGCATAATTCCATGTTACAAAACTCTGCTCAAGACCTCAATTAGTGCTGAATAAACAGCTATAATGGAAATACAAATTACAACAAACAAGTTCCGTTCTCATCCGTCTAAAGCAATCCGATCATTTGGGCTTTTAGCCATACTCTCAGCTTCTGCTGGCTGTTTGGGCTAGGATTGCAGCATGAGAGCAGGAGCACTGTGCAGCTGCTCTGGTAGCTTTCCTGCTGTCATCCACCCTGGGAAGGATGGCTTATAGGACCAGTGTGACAGTAGTTTATGTCAGTCACCTTGACATTTGATACACTGTACGGCTAATGCCACATTCTGGGGGATTTGACAAATATTACTATGTCAGGAGCTTTGAGGAGCTTCCTGATGCTGTTTACAGTATGTTAGAGGAGGCAGATGTTAGCACTGCCCTGTGTCATGACTTCTGTCTGCCCATGTCTTGATGTCAGGTTATTTCTGCCTGCAATATTCCAGCACATTCTCATTTTCTTCTCACAAATAGAGGGCCTGGTTCTGAAAGCTGCTGAGTGTCTTCAATTTCTAAAGTTCAGTTTCAGTCAGGTTCAGAGAATACTAAACTTCTCTAGGATACCTGGGTTCAGTTAGCCAGGGCAATTCTCTATCCATAATAACATATGTTGACAGATACCATAAATTTGATTAGGAGATCCTTGCCTGACAGCTCCGTTCAACAGATACGCTGACAACGTACAGAAGATTTTAGAGACATATTTATTCAAAATACAGGATCCAGTAAACAAATAGAATAGACTATTCAGCTGTTCTGAAGTTTACGCAAAAGGCATAAGTAATGTGTTGTGTGCTTTGAAATTAAATAGAGGTCTCTGTTTTCAAGAGGAATTTAAAGTTGAAGAGAGTATACATGAACATTAGTATGAAAAGTCTGGTTGTGTTCATTCTGGACAAGACTTCTTTACAGTTAGAGAAAGAAACTGTATTAACTAAAAGAAAAAAAAAAACTGTATTAACTAAAAGAGAGCCCAGCCTCTCAGCCCCCCTCACTGGGTTTCATTTTATATCACTGAATGAATTTATAAAAATTCTTCTGTTAAAACAGCAAATATAGCCATAGTAACATCCTGTGTAGGCTAAGAGGTACTTTAGAAACCCTGTATTACAATGAATGTAAAATTGTGGCTCTACATTTGACCAACTTATTAGAAATGTTGTTGTAAAGCAACAGAAGAAACGAGGGTTTCTCATTCTAATATGTTAGGAAATCTATGTATATTTTCCTCTATGAATGCTACTTTTTCCCATTTTAACACCTTAGATTAAAAGTCTACCCAATTGGTCTTCTAATATTCAGCTGATAGCTTTCATTAAAGGAAGAAAAAATAATTTTTGTTTTGATTTCACAGAATGTCAGTATCTGAACAACCTAAAAAGTATCACCTGTCATAAGAAAGTATCACCTTGCATAAGCAGCTTCAACTTAACTAGTGTGGAATTTTAAGATTTCTGCTAAATTATAAGAAGTAATAAAATAAAAAAATCTTGGTAAAGTCTAAATATAGCTCTAAACTATAGCATCCTAAATGATATCTGCTAGGTCTTAGCTGTTTTGAGAACTACAGACCGAATTATCTAAAGTAAGGGACAGAAACCTCTCTACCTTTTGCTCACCTGAAAAAAACCCCACAAATATTATTACTATTATTATTGTTGTTGTTGTTGTTATTATTACTATTATTTTATTTATTTCATCTCAGCTGCGTAGTATCTGTACTTGAAGAATTTTTAAATGCTGTTATTAGGATTTCTTTTGCATACTCCAACCTAGGAGTCTGCATCTGACCTTCTCACTCAAGGCAGTACCTAAATCTACTACTTTTCTCTGTGAGCTGTTTGATAATACCGTGACTTGAAGAGTAAATAATGCTCAGCATCTGCAAGAGTGTCACAAAATGAGATCAAAAAGAGACATTTTTAAAATATAGTATTACTATCATGTAAAGATATTTAATTTTCTTTATTCAAGAAAATTTAACTTGACCCTGGAATGAATAAATCCTTTATTACAGGCAGAACATTCTGGTTTAAATAGCTGCCTACATGAACTGCCTTACTGGTTTGATGTTTAGAAGACAAAGATATGCTGGAATATAGTTCATTGTTGACGTGAATGTTTTTCTGGCAAAGAATCATAGAATATCTTGAGTTAGAAGTGCCCTGCAAGGATCATCAAGTCCATCTACTGACCCTGCACTGGGCAACCCCAAAAATCACACTAGTGATGGCATGCCAGTGGCAGGATATGTTGAGGAAACAGAAGAGATTTGCCTAATGATCTAACATTTCCATAATGATTTTTCTGTAAGGTGAATGCATGTAGCAGGTTTTCTCCCTTATACTCTGTTAGAAAAATATGAGTTTATCATTAAGATTTCAGAGCAAACTTGGAGGCAAAAAAACCCCAAACAAACACTGGAGGTTTGAAAGAATAGTACAGTAACATTAACTTTGCTACGTGGAATGAAAGTGAAAAAGTTTTCAATTTTTTTTTTTAATTATTCTGTATATTAAGAAATTAATATTTAGCCTACTGGTGTTTAGCTTTACTTCCTATTTCTGCTTCTATTAATTAATAGGTTATGTTTTCAAAAGCATTTAGCTGACATCTATTTCAATAAAGACTTTAACATCCATATTTTGATTTGAAGGCAGCTTTATTAATCCTTAATTTGGGGGTATTTTTTTGGTAAAATGATAGTGAATATTTTCGAGTAATGTTTTACTCCCTCCTGTTATTTTGGTGTTTTCTTCATGGTCAATTTACTGTAGAGTTCATTGTCTGCAACACAGTAGAACTGAACTATCCATTTTCATTCTGTCCTATTACCCTGCTTGTCCAAAACAGCAGAAAAGATGGCTCCCATGACTTGTTTTTCTGCCTACGGAAGAAAACTTGGGAAACATGAAACTCTCCTTAGAACAAGATATATTTTGCAATTTTCCCAAACCAGGAACACAGATTACAATTTTGGAGAACAAAAGAACAGCTTGTCCTGATGGGAAGAATTTTTTTCTCTCCTGCAACAAGTAGTGGGGATGCAAAGTCCAATGTTCAAGAGGTTCACCCTGATTATGCACCATGCCTTGAAGAGCACAAGATTTTGGAGATCTGGACACAGTTTATGTAGCTGAGAGGCTGAGCAACACTCAGGACACTTATCAGCTAGCTAAGTCACTCTGATCCCAAATATGTTGAAGTTAATACTGTGACATGGTGAAATGTGAATTCAATAGATTTCTGATATGGGAAATCATTGTAAAGAAAATAAATGCAAACAATATAGGAATAAGATCACGTAGAAAATGCAATAATAATGTAACTGATTTTCTGTCATGTTGATCTCTTCCAGTGACTCCAGACTTATTTACTTCACTGGAAATATTTAAGACATGGAACATTTTATTGTGGTTGACCACTGACTAGGAAATTGCTTTTGCAAATAACTTAGCTATTAAGGAAGTGTAGGTGGAAATAGAATTATGCAAATAATTTTCCCTCCAAACTTTATCTCAAATATAATCATCAGAAGGGAAAAGTTGATAAAACATGTTGGGACAGATCATCTGTAATATTTAGACTAGAGGCTGCACTTGCAAAACCACATCTACCTAAACATCTGGAGGGTGCATAGGAACAGCGTTATTAGTAGAAGTGTTATTATTATTAGTAGTAGTATTAGCTACTAACAACAAATGAACAAGAAAAAGGAAATATATCAAACAACCCCTAGAATTAATATAGATAGTGGAATTTTTAAAAACACCGTCACCAGGATTTGGCCATCCCTATCAAGAGCAGCTGAACCAGCTCACTGCCCCCTCCAGCCTGCATCTGAGGAGCCCTGGGGAAGCAGAGCAGGCTGTATTTTCCTAATTTTGACAGCTGCCTTCTGCCCTTGTAGATTCTTAGATAAAGACAGAGATTTAAGTATGTGAATATGTTCTTCCTGAATGCACTTGGCAGTCAATTCACTGCTGCAAGTACAGACAGCAGTACATGCAGGCGAACATGTCAGCTCACGCTACTGGCAAGTAGCAGCAGGACTACTTCTGCAAGACGTATGTGACTCCTGTAACATGAAGTGTGGGTATTTTACCTCATTCATGACAGGAATCTTCAAAAATTTAAGTATTACTTATATCCTTTTAGAGGAGCAAATAATGTCAGTTAAGGAACAGATTTCTGTGCATGCAGTTACAGGGAAAATTGTGGAGAAAATATTGGCCCCAATGTGTATATGCAATGTAATTATTTTGAAATAGGTGACTAATGAATTTATTCACAGAAAGCAAGACTTGTTTACAATGGTAGACCAAGCTAGCCAAATAAATTATTCGATGCAGCGCTCTTTGACTGGCTTCACTACCAGCTCTCCCCCACAGGCTTGTGTACCTTTCTCCAAAGGAAATGAGCTGCACACTACTAACGAGGCTCATCAGCATTCCTGCCAACATTGCTGCCTCCAGGCTCACCAATCCTTATTAACAGAGCTCTAGGGCAGGTTGACACCTCAGCTCAATCATGTATGGGGTCACTTCGCCATGCCACAGCGCCATAATAAAGTCCCAAATTGGAACAACATCTTTTAAGCGTGCTCTACAGCCTTTATTTAAATGCCTTTTAATGTAAATTCACTGCTCATAAAAGTGAAAGAATGACTGTTCTGGCAGCCTCTGGGCATCATTTGGGAAGATGAAGTGCATGCTTATCTGCATAACTGCAAGTGCACTATCTCTGGCTGTGGCCTTCTAACCCCAGCTCCAGTCTCTTCATCAGAATTAGCCCAGCAGTTCCAAGCTGTGCAAATGTTTTATGGACATAGGCAAATGTTCATTGTGGTCCAAACTGAGTTTTCCACTTGTCCCCTAATTACAGTTTAGATTTATTGTGTGTCCCGTGAGCTGCCTGGTGAGTCATAGCACTGCCAGTGGGAAGAACTGGAGACAGATGACGATGTTATGATGGCATAGCACCTGACAAGTACTAGGTGGCCTCAGTCAAGCTCCTGATCCATCACTCACCAGTGGAGCCTGAAGCCCTAGAGAGAGCACGAGTGTGCTGATGACTCAGTAGTTTAACAGTGTGGGCTCTTCCCTGCCAAATGCTGAGTCAGTTTTACGCTAAATAAAACAGTTTCCCTTCTTTTCCTACTTCAGCTGCCTCCCACTTGCTCATTTCATAGCAATTAGGACTCAGACTGGGGATGTATAACCATCAGCAGCTACTGATGAAGGACAAAGAAAGAAAAAGAAGACAGGCAAGACAGAGAGAGAGGGAGAACCAATAAATGTATGCAGAAGGCAATGTATTTTTCAGCCATGCCTGATTTCTGTACATCATTCATTCACCCACAGACTTGACAATATCACAGACAGCCCTAGTGTTATCTCAGAATTTATAACCCTGAAGTAACAACACTAAAATTGGCAAACAGGAGGCAAAGCAGTTCACTTATCTGAGATCTATCTAGTGTTACACTGGACTTTAAAAAATGTACGATAGAGAATACCCTCATGAGACAAGTTGCCAATTTAGGCACATTTCTGGGAACCCTCATGAAGACACTGTTGCAGCAGCTCCTGCCAGTTTTTCAAACTTACGAGGAAGGAGTGTCCCACGTGGCAGACTGAGAAGGATGCTGGCAGTAAGACGATCTAATGGGAAGTCTTCATCATAAAGGACCAGTATATTATATCAAAGGTGAGAAGTTTTCACCAAAATAAAAATCTGTCTAGATAGACCCAAAGGAGAAGGACCCATTGTTGAGCTTCAAAACAGCTAATGGAGCAGAGTACTACTTTAACAGTGAAAACAGCCAAAAGCCAAAAGGGGATGGCAAAGGGATCCTGCCAGTGAAAACTTAGTCGCACCACAATAACCCAATCATTGCATTTCTCGTATAGATGCACTGGATAAACTCTAACCAACATAGAAGTTAACTATCTAACAATAACTGCACATAAAAGCAGGTAATATATTTAATTTAGATTCTATATAATTATTATTTTAATTAATATATAACTACCTTTATTAATTACATGTAGTCATATAAAAATAGAAACTCTTGGTGAAACTATAACATTTAGGGGAAAAAACTGAACAAAAAACCAATGAATAAATTAGGTAATCTAGAATTTACAAATAAAATATGGGTACAAAAATTAACCTGGAAAGCTATGTCCAATGCCATGCTCAAACATCCAGTGCCTCTGGGGCTTCAGAGGATCCAGACTGGCCTCACATGAAATATTGTCGGAGTATTGTAATTAAATTTTACACAGCAGACACGTCTGGCTACGGGACTGCCCTCAGCAGGGAGTTGAGATGCACTCCTAGGGGCTGGGAGGCCCCATATCTTACCCTCACTTTCCACAAAGAAGGTACCTTCCATGCTAGTTATTAAAACTTGATTTCTGTCCTGCATAATCTGTCTTATCATATGAAGATGATTCAGCTGGCATTTAATGGAAAAAGCTTCCAAATGATAGATGGCAAGGAATGAAAAGCAAGGGCAAGAAGGGCGAAGTACTCTCATTTAATCAACATGTAAATTTTAGCTTCCAGCATTCTTTAATGCCACCTTGACTTTATTTATTTTATGTTTTTAGAATCAGGTCTCATTATTTCAGTACTACATAGAACATGCACTTGTGCCTATTAGGCCAACATCTAAATTGTTTCTATCTCCAGTACCTCAGTAATATACTTGAATATGTGCATATAATCACATTTTTCATGATCTCCCCTGGCCATTGTACCAGACAACATAACAGCTCTCAGTTTTTCTTTCAGAAACCCCTTTTTAACTTGCCTTGAAAATTTAGATTAAACTAGAAAACAATGCACACAGTTTTAGGTAAAAAAATGTTTTGAGGCAAGAAAGACAGGCTAAATTATACTGCTCAAGAAGCAGTGCTGTATTTAACATAGGCAACTAAAAGGGAAAAAAAAAAACAGATAGAACAAGAGAAATTAAATAGTCCAATAATATAAATAACAAAATAATTTCCTCAGTAGATCTTAAATTATTATTGTTGCTACCAGTAGTAGCAGTAGAAAATTGCATTGCTTTTATGCTTTCACTCTGACCTAAAATTATCAAATTAAAAACTACTGCAGCTTTTTAAATTCAAAATTCATGCACACATTATAACACTGTCAAGGAATGCTGGAGATTTTGACAACTGAGTTGGACATTCTGCCCAAGATCCAAGAATGCACTTTAAGTATTCAGTACAATCAGTACTACCCGAATAAATGTTGAAAATATTTTCAGGAAGGCAAATGGAATCCATGCTACAATGGAAATAACTGTCTCCGCATGCCTTTGAGGGTGTCTTGAACCTTTGTTATTAAATATATTCTAGGTCTAAAAAACTTTACTTCCTCAGTAAAGTTGATCATTCTTCTCATGCATGTGCCTAGAGCCAAAGCCATTGGGATGCAAGATCTCTTCTAGTAATGTTCCTCAGACTGCATTCTGGAAACGGGAAAGCAGCGGACTGCTGAACAGAGCCTTTCAATCTATGATCTCTTTGCGGAGGAGTCTTCTCTTCCCATTCACTGGTGGAAGGAGATAGACCTGCCACAATGTCTGTTGTCTTAACAGGCCATCCAACACCTGTTTTAATGGCCAGTGGACTTCTCCAAGGCCAATAAAGGTGCCCTTAAAGTTGTGATGGCATGGGACTTAATTACAGAAAATATCAAAGATGATAATGATGTCCTAGAACTAAAGAAGTAAAAATTACTAAAGTTACTATTAAAAGTTTAAAAAAGAAATTACAAGCACTATGCAAAACAATAATAATGCAAGACTGGGTTATTTGTGATTTATATTATATGGTTCTTTGCTGGCATGAGTTGGCTCAAACAGCTAAACTATCTCTAACTTAGTCTGGTTTTACCATGGCATTTGTCACTGCTGAAATTCAAAAAACACAATAGATGTAGATGTTCTGTTCACATTTTAATTAACTATATTCTGTTCAATGATAGTACAAAGAGATCTCATATAAGACTAGTTTATGGCTGGTTTTACTCTCCTTTACTTAGTTAGGAAATGTAGGTCTAAACTGTTATTCTATTTCTTGTTGTTTCTTACTCAAGACTCTTGAGTGAGGATCCTCCTTATTTCTCTTTCATTGTCAGAAATTGCAAGTTGCAAGGCCTCTTCCTTTGCTGTTCAGATAAAATCTAGACCATAGACTGTGCCCTATATGTATTTAAATACACATAGAAAATGAGTCGATGGTCAAAGCAGGGACTGGAAGTCAATAAACTGGTGGATTTTTTCTGATTAAAATTTTCCTGCTGAAGATATTTGACTTATCCAGGCACTCAAGATCTGAATTCAGTGTTGTGCTATATGGGAAGGTATGTAGGGAAATACAAGTGGAGAGGCAAATTATTTCCCCAGTTATTTTTTAAACATCAGTGTAAGATGTGCACTAAACACTCAGAAGTATTAGTGAGCTCATGAATGTATCTATGAGCACCTTGAGAAGATAAAGTTCTGTTGTAACTGTGATTCAGCCAGCAAAATTCAGTAACAAAAGTATTTTGCTTCATTTTTGTGCAAAACCAAAATGACTGTGACATGGCCTCTCTCCCCAAAATGCTATATTTGCACTGGCACAATGTTTGATCACATTCACTTACATTTTCTTTACAATCTTTTTTTTCTCACCATCCTTCTGCTCTCTGCAGTGAAAGCAGGATTTTCTTGTTTTCATTTTAAAACCTGAGATTGCCTTTTTCTGATGAAGTGGTATGAAACAACGTATATCAAAACTCCTGATAAGAGCTTTGGCCTCTTCCATTAGACAGTACCATAAAATGAGTGTGTGTATATATAGGTCTGCTCATAGGGTATGTGTATGTGAATTGAACATTCTTTAGCAAGTGGTGATTTTGTGTCTTATGGACTCTGGAAAACATGTCTTGCATCCTGTTTTACTTGATTTCTCATCCCAAATTTCACTTCAAGTTTGTAATTTAGATGCAAAATGTTTTACACATCTTTGGTTATTCACACCACATTTAAAGCAAACCAACCAGAGAGAAGAAGGATCAGGAAAAAGAAATTTGTAATACCTCAGTCCTTCCTCTCTTTCCATGTTTCATCCACAGAATATTATCCTTCTAACTTATTTTTCTGTCATAAGAAAACTTGTCCATTTTCAGATCTCTCTTCTCTGTTCACGATGATATTCATTCTCTTATTCCCCTGGTGCACTCAGAGCCCTTTGAGAAATGTTGACTGATTTACTTTTCTGACATTCCAGTTCTTTGATCCTCATGACAAATAAAGAACAACTCAAAACCTGGAACAGAGAAAGAGTGAAAAGCAGAGAGCAAACATACTCTTTCACTTTTTTTCTTCTGAAAATACAACAGGGGGTTATAGATGGGTATGACTAGTATTGAATATAACTTCCTCCATAAGCAATATGTATATGTACGTTATATATGCGTTGTGGAGGATGGATGCTTCTTTTTCTACATTCTTGTAAACACATTTTACTTGAATACCTTAAAAAGATGCTTATTGTATGAACTTGTCACCCTACAAATCTGGATGAAAACCAGAAGAGGAAAGAGAATGACAATGTTCATACTCAGACAGGAGGATGGATGACAATAACACAACTAGCGAACATTCTTTTTTTTCCCTTTTTGTTTTTTGTGTGAAATGGCACAAACAGTAATTTGTCTCAATATCTGCGTGGTATAAACCTGTCTACATAGAAGAGCTTCTAAAGGCAGACTGAAACTCTCTCTCGTTGGAATTTTACAGAGAAATTAATTATTTAGTATGCATTCATGACAGGTACTTTAGTATTTTACACTACTACTGCAAAGAAACTAAATATTGCGTATACCTCCTGTCACTGTTGAAAACGTTGCTTGAATATTAATGAGTGTTTCAAAATGCATGTTTGAGAAGAGTTTAGAAATAAGAATTCTGTTAAGCTAACTGATGTCTTCTAATGTACATCAAGAAAAAGATTAAAAGAGAGACATTCTATGCCCTGAAAAAAGTAAAACTTCCATAAATTTTTTGCTTTCTTGACTTGAAATGTATTTTTCTCCTGCAAACTCTTAAGATAAAGTTATTAGATATGACAGCTAAAACTTGCTAATAGCTACAAGAAAAGTTTTACTTGAAACATTGTTAAGGAGTAGGCAAAAGATAAATAATTTTTTGAAGCAAATTTGGGGCTTCATAAAGCTACTTGGAAGATTTTTCTAAGGATGGACATGCAAAGTGGATACAGAGGGAAGTGCTGGGCTCACCACAACATAGGGTTATTCATGAGTGTGTTTTGGGACAGTCATTTATTGGCCTTCCTGAAAATCTAAATTTGAGGTCGCTATGGCATGCAGAGGTTAGAGTATATTAGAATAGGAAAAAAAACCAAAACCAAATAAAACACATAGTAATAAACAAGCTGTCTTGAGTCAAAACCAACCCTGTGCTCAAGCAAGATAACCTAGAGCCACTTGCTCAAGACCACATCCAGCTTTTGAGTACCTCCAAGGTGGAGGATTCTGAAGCCCTCACAGTAAAAATGCCTTTCTTGATGTTCCATTGGAGGTCCTGCGTTTCCATGTGTTGCCCATTGTCTCTATTCCTGTCACTGGACACTACTGAAAACAGTCTGGTTCTGTCTTCTTCACACTCTCCTTTCAGATATCCATATACTGAGTGCTCTCTCTTCCCCAACCTAAACAGTCCCAGGCCTCTCAGTCCTTCCTTATAAGAGAGTTTCTGCAGTCCCTTCTTTGTGATATTTTGTTGAATTCTGTATGGTATATCCATGTATCTCTTTTACTGAGGAGCTCAGAACTGGACAGAGAATGCCAGGTGTGGCCTCACCAGTGCTGAGTAGAGGGTAGGAATAATCTCCCACAGCTTGCTGACAACGCTCCTCTTAGTGCAGCTCAGGATACCATTACAGTTCTTTGACACAAGGACTCACTTCTGACTCATGTTCAGCTTGGTATCCACCAAGACTCCCAGGTCCTTTTCTTGCTGCTTTCCAGCTGAGTGGCCCCAGCATTTACTGGTGCTTGGGGCTGTTCCTCACCATGTGCACAACTTGGTGCTTCCCCTTGTTGAGCTGCATGGGGTTCCTGCCACTCCTTTTTTCCAGCCTGTTGAAGTACCTCTAGACAGCACACAACCCTCTGGTGTATCAGCCACCACTCTCAGTTTTGGGTCATCACCACAAGAGGTTCATATGAACAATGAAATTTCAAAGCCAAAAGTTCACAAATACATGAAACTTGGAGGACAGTCTGGAGGCTGTCAGGGCTGAACTAAGAATTCTGGAAAGCAGAAGCTGTGAAAAGACTGTCCACCTAACTTTTTAAACTGGAGATAGACAGAGAAAAGACATAGAGAATCCTATGTTATATCCCATGATATGTGTCTTATAATTGTTTGCTTTGATAAAAACAGAATGTTTGATGATTGGCCAGAAACATCTCTTAAGGTTGACAAGCAAATAACTAATTAAATAAATGAATAAATTAATTCATTAATAAAGCTGTGTCCTGTAGTTTTTTCATGAGACTTGGTTTCTTTTCCTGGTAATTTATTAAATTTAAAACATTTTAAAAGCCTAATTTAAGAAGTTTTCAGTTTTGCTTTGAGTTTTGAGCTTTTTAAGAAAACATCTATCTTGGCGCTCAGTTTTGGAAGATTGTGTTCTGCCTGATGAATAAATAGCGCAAAATTCCTTATCTAATGTTTTCATGTAATCAATGTTTTATGCAGTGAATAATTATATATTGCAAAATATGTGTGTGTTAACACTGCAACAGCAGTCCACAGCATTTGGACTTTGTGTGCAATTTATATGCAAGTATGAGCAAAATAAGAAGGATACAAAGGTACGAATTAGCGGAGGCATTAAAATAATTTAAAAAAAAGGTGGGTTTTAATATGAATTCTATTTTTATTTAAGCACTGTTATTATAAACATGACAAGCACACCAACTGAGAATGTTTAGGATGCTAAATAGTGAATAGTGGCACACATATTTTTTATAGATGTTAAGTAATTTCAGAAAAAGGGAAAAAAAGAAAACTCCGATGAAATCCTAGATACTTAGAAGTATGTGGGGTTTTGACACTGTCTTCAATGAAAACGTATTTTACCTTTTCTGTTCTTTGAAAAAAAAATGAGAGCACTATCAAAAGGAACAGATAAATTAACATGTACAACTAATCTTCCACAATCTCAGTAATAAGGACTTTTCTAAATTACTTTGCTTTTAAAGCTATTAAACATATAGATTACTTAGCCTTAATTGACAGCTTTTAAAGATAATTCCAGATGTCTTTATCTTATGAGGATTTTTTGAAATAACATGCTGCTGAAGGTCATGCAATACTTGCATTGGGTAAGTATTGTTGCAATATTTGGCAAAGTTTCTTTGCCTCTCAAAGTCAACTAATTCAAAACCTGTTAAATATTGTATAACTATTTTTGTGTTTGAGATGAATAAGATATTGAAACCAAACAAAGGTATGGTTGTTAATTCCAAAGCATCTCATTCTTGCGTGTTTTCATTTCATTTCTGTAGTAAGGGAATGTCTTAAAAGGATAACAGAAACATACTTGATTAATTTGTTTACAGTCAAGCAGTGAAGCATACACCAGGAGTCACTCTTTGACTAGGTACACTGCAAAGGACACAGAGCAATGCAGATTGATATGTTAATGGCTTATGAGTGGCAAAGATGAACAAAAATATTTTTGGTACATGAGTATATTATCTTCATACCTATATTTGTAATTAAATACATATAAATTGAAGGGAAATTAGTGCAAAATATTGTCTGCCTTCTTTTTATGATGGACGCTGGTTTATGCTAATTTTTTTGTCCCTATTTGTTTTTTATTTTTTGATGACACTTTAGTAGTTTTACAAAAAAATAACTCTTTGACAACTACTCATGAGTCACAAAGACTGCTAGGATGGCAGAGGAACACACATCAAACTATAGCTTGGAAAAAGTAAGAAAAGCTTTATGCAGGTAAGATGTGAGCATAAAAATATTCTCTCCAGAAGTCAGGAAAAACACCACAGAATCTATTCCTAAAATGAAGAAGAGGGTGAAATTTTTTGAAAGTAAAATAAGAATGAAAATAAAAAAAAAGGATAAAATAATAAAATAATAAGACAAAGAAAGAGAAGCCAGTCAGGAGTAAAACTATGTGGTAGACTCAAAGACATCTCTGGACTTGTCAACATCACTGCCTGCTGAGCTTATGCAGAAACTTGCCTCTGGCTTTTTCAGATGCCACAGCTGGAAGAATAACTTCCACTTTTTGACTTTAATGTCCTTCAAGTGCCATCTGAATGAGGGTTGAGAGTCAGTGGAATAAACTAAGTAGTGTTTTCTTACAATTATTTATCACAAAAATGTCCAGAGATACATTAAGTAGAACAACTATCAGAAAAATATTCTTGACATATCACAACTAGATGTTGCTTATATCCTAATATATATTTTTGGAAAACACAGAAAGTGTTTGATATAGTACTTAGTTCATTCAGCAATTACAAAGTTTACTTTTGCACACTTCCAAAGAATTAGACATAACCTCAACTGTTTGCACATCAGAGAAGTACATGAAGAGACCAAACAAATGTTTGAAATTATAAACTGTCCTATGAAGTTGGACAGTTATTTGATTCTATAATGGATCACAAACTCTGTACATTCTACTATGAAGGGAAAGAATGGGAAAAATCCCATACCATCTCGATCATCTCCCATAACTGCTGAATTTTGGCTATGTCTTACTGATTCTCATATTAGTTACAGCACTCTTGCTCTGATCTTGGTGGTGCCTTTGTTTGTGCCTTTAGATGAATGGCACCAGAGGTTTACTTTGAATAAAACAATCAATGGTTCAGTGGATTTACCAAATCCATATTACTAAAACTATGGAGTAACTGAGACTGAAGAAAGGGTTCAAATTAATCACAAACCAGGCAGTTGTACACCTGTGAGTCCCACCTGGTTTGTTGATTTAGAAACGACCAGAAATAGCACCATCAATGAAATGTGAAAGTACACACAGACTGCTTTTGTTTAAGTCTCTCTGTCACCAAAGCAGGAGCTTGTGCTGCATACTGGATCCAGTAAAAGGGATCTGAATATATGCCAATCAAATAATACAGATGTGCTGTGACAAACCCAAAATATGCTCATGTTTTATATGTGTATATTCTACCTGAATATTTAAATCAAACCTGTAGGCTTCCCAACCTGATCCATGGAACAGGTTACATCATCTTGACTTGTAATTTCAGGGTGACCGATATTCCTACTGATTTCCAGCATTAAGACTCTTCTGAAGACATTCCTAAAGAAAGGGTAAAGGACCAAGTCACAAAAAAAGTCAAATTATAATGTAGCACTCTCTTTGTAAAAAGTGCCATATGGAATGTTCTTTTGAACAACAGAAGTGTATTAAAATCTTAGGAACTTTAAGCCTTAAAGCCAGTTCAAGATTTAAAGAAACTCAAACACAACCCTTTGGAAAAAAAAGTCATTTTGAGTCCCTCGCTGACTTAGTGTCTTGAAATTCTTCTTATACACAGACATACATTGTAATATATGTATCTATACACATGTAAATCACTGTTTGGGAGAATGGATAACTCTAATATTGAATCAATTATAACAAAGGATTCTGGATCATCCCAACAGATAAGAAATTATTTTGCTTACAGAATTAATTTTTTTCAATAGACTATTTAGGGGAAAAATGTTATTAGTTCACTTATGAGATAAAATTTTAGGCAAAAATAATATTAGAGTTAGGGAAATTCTTGCTATCAAAGAAAAACACATTCATGTGAAAGCTGCATTCAGACTGTAATGTTTGATTCAGAAGATGAGAGAAGAGAATAGAAGAGAAGAATAGTTCGGTGCTAAGGACCTGCAACAAATATCTGTTTCAACTGCTTGACCATTTCAGAGGTGACCAAGAGTTAAAGCATGTTCTTAAGGTAATTTTCCACATGCCTCTTAAACGCTGACAAGCTTGGGACATTTACCACCTCTCTAGGAAGCCTGTTCCAGCATTTCACCAGTCTCTTAATAAAGAAATGCTTCCTCATGTAAAGCCTGAACATTCCTTGGCACAGCTTTGACTCATTTCCATGTGTCTTGTCAATAGACAAGGAGGAGAAGAGTGAATCTGTGAAGACTGATGAGGTCACCCTGAGCCTCCTTTTCTCCAAAGTAGAGAAACCTAAAGCCGTTAGTGATTCCTCATAGGATGTTCCTCTAAGCCCTTTCATCAGTTTTGTTGCTCTGCATTTTCCTTGGAAAAATACTGAAAGGAAAACAAATTGTTTTTAATTTGTAAACTTTCTTGTTTTTATGGGGTTTTCCCACTTTTCTTGGTAGATCAGCTTAAACTGTAAGCAATCCAACAAGACAAGACCCAGCACCTAAGCAGCATGCTCTGTTAAATATGCTCTGTGACTTTTTGTCAGGACTCTGTACGTTAATTCTTTACTATATGAAATAGGAAGTATATAGTAATAATGTTTCCATTGCCGCTTGAAGTAGCTCAGAGGATCAACTACCATATCAGGACAGTTTATTAAGTTCATTATGATCTCAGCTTGTACAGAATTCATTTTCTGAATAAGTGCACTGTGAATAATGAATATCCATTAGTTACATTAGCAGCATTCCTAAAACCTTTTTTTTTTAATGTTCAGCCATTATATAAATTCCTACACCTAAAATGAGAGCTAAGTACTTTCACTGTGTTAAAATAGTAAACACTGAAACAGAAACTGATTTTCCTTACTTACATTAATTCTCTAAAAGAGCAGGATGCTCCTGCCATGGGAGCCATATCACTGTTACGCATATACACCTCTTGTTCACAAACACTGGCTAAAAAAGCTCAATAGGAAGCCCTACGAAATGTTCATCTAACTTGCTTTTTGAGGTTGTTTTTAGCAAGATATTTTCAGAGGCATAAAGACTAGAAATGGAACTGCATGAAACAGGGAAAATCAAATTTTTATTAAGTTTTACTGTACATCCAGGAAGACAAAATACTGTTCAAGGTGGTGCTTCTTTTCTAAGTAAGTATTAAATTAATAAGAAGGCACTACCCTGAAATAAATGTCAAGAGATCATAGTCCAATAATTCTAATGAAGGAACACATCATTCACAATGATAAACAATTTACTGATTATATGTGTGCTTTTTGTTAAATCTTAATATAATTTTTGTTAAAGATATGGACATTACTAATTTTTAATCACTTGGATTATGGAAAAGATCATGTATGCAGCCCTCTGAGAGTACCTAGAAACTTACAATGTAGCAAATTTTGTATTTCAAATCAACTACAAGGTGTACTGCATAACCTAAGACTGCACAAAGATTGTAAGATTGTTATTCAGTGGAAGCCAAATCTTAGTGAGAACCTCTGTCATGCACCTAAATTCACACCATTTTCCCCAAAATAAATCTAAAGTAAACCGTCTACCCAGGAAGTTTACACAATGTTTTGTTGTGTCTGTGCAGTAACAGTAAAACTTGTCTAAAATAAAATCTTTTTTCTTTTTTTTTTTTTTTTTACTATTTTTAAAAGCTGACTCTGCTGCTGGTATTTCACTAAGAACAGTAGAAAAACTGCTGTGGGTCAGACTAGAGGTCCATTTATCCCAGTACATCTTCTCTGAAGGTGGCCAAAAGCAAATGTCTTGAAGAAAAGAGCAACATGGGGCAGCTATATAAGCAGAAGTATTTTTATTCCCTTTAAAAAAATAAATTTGTGTCAGTTTAAATAATTCACTGGAAAGACTCTCAGTTTGAAAGGAAGAAGCCAGAAAGAAGAAAAGGTACCACAAACTTCTCTTCATGCCAGCCTACTTCTGAAGGTCCTGTGAACTACCTAGTTCAATCTCTCACTAGGAAAAAGGGAAGATGAAGTGATTCGAGTCTCCTGTTGGCTACCTCCAACCATCAGCATTCAAGGACAAGGCATCAGGAGAAAGTACAGCTGCAAATAAGACTTGCATAGCAGCCAGCAAAGATAGATGGCCAGAATCCATCTGGCTCAGTCACGTTTCTCTTGCCTTAGCAGCTTTCCATTAAAAAAAAAACTGCTGTAGAATTGTGTGGATCAGAGAAAAGAGAGAAATGTTACACATATGGAATGTCCAATCACCAGTCAGGAAAATAATTTCTTTAAAAGAAAAGGATAGGAATCTAGGCATTGGCTGTTTGAAAAACATTTAGGTTTAGGCACAGCTTCATAGACAAATATGACTACATGATATACTAGCTAAACACTGTGTTTCACATTTTCAGTCATGATGTCTCACATTCTGGCCTTTGTTTGGAGGTGCTCTAGTGCTATCCAATGTGTAAGTTGGACTTACACCTTTAGTCACAATTCCCAGTTAACTGCTTTTTATGGTTAGAGATCATTCCCCAGGTTAGAAGTAAGAATCTAACAGACCTTGAATATCCACCAGAGCAGATACGAGGAAAAAAGGGGTTTTTCTCTATAGATCTTTTACCTGAAAAACAGGATGTCAATTATGAAAGTGTTAACAGCTGTTACTATGTGTGCATATCTTTGTAACATTATAATTACAGTCTCATGGCTGAGAAATGACTCCATGACAATGTTCAGGCAAAAATGTTTTCACATGATGGTGTTTGTGCTACCAGAATACATTTCTTTTCAAGCGCATCTGTAATATGTTTAAGACATCTTTATACTTAACTAAGAAGCCAGGTTAGATCCCAAATGTCAGTTTACAGTGAAAAAAAGATCATTAAAGGAGATTGCTGAACACCTCTAGGAACAAAATTTTCAATAACAGCATGGGCTAATCAATTTAATCCAGAATTTAGACTTGTAAGTAAGATTGCTTAAGAAAAAATTCTCTTCATATTCTCCATTAGTTCTGCAGCACTGGAAAGAGCCTTTTCAGTGTTGGACAACTTTACATCATGAGAGGCTGTCCTGGTTTTGGCTGGGATACAGTTAATTTCCCAAGCAACTGGTACAGTGCTGTATTTTGGATTTAATATGAGAATAATGTTGGTAACACACTGTTCTTTTAGTTAAGCAGTGCTTACTTCAAGGACTTTTCAGTGTCCCATGCTCTGCCAGCGAGCAGATACACAAGAAGCTGTGGGGAAGCATCATGAGGGCAGCTGACCCCAACTGGCCAGAGGGATATTCCACATCACAGAGCACAATGCTTTAGTATACAAACTGGGGGAGTTGGCTGGAAGGGGCTGATCACTGTTTGGGAATGGGCTGGGCATTGGTTGGCAGATAGTGAGAACAATTCTATTGGGCACCAGTTGATTCTCTTGGGTCTTATTCCTCTCTCCTCTCCTTCTCATAACCATAACCATAACCATAACCATAACCATAACCATAACCATAACCATAACCATAAGTAGTGGTAGCAGTAGTATTAGCAGCAGGAGTAGCATATTTTCATTTGTTTCAACTATTTAACCCATTCTTCTCTCAAGCTCTGAGGTTTACCTTTTCTTTCCATTCTCTTCCTGACCGTAGGGTGGGGAGAAGGGAAGATGACTGGGGACAAACTGGCTGCATGATACGTGGTTTCTGTCTGGGGCTAAACCACTAGAGACACCCTTCTGAGTCTTTGCTGTTAACAAAAAGGAGCAGTAACAGTAACAGTAACAGTTCCATTCAAAAGCTGAAAAGAGAAATAGTCCTTTGTACAACCTCAGTCCTATTTCACTTATTTGTAGCAGATAGGACACTTTTTACAGTAAAGAAAAATTTCTAATAGGCTACAGTTATGAAGACAAGGTCCCTACATTATTCCAGTTATTTGAAGAGGCAAAATAAAAGACACATATCCAAGAAAGAAAGCACTAAGTAAAATACTGATTTAAATCTGCAACAAATATAAATCTCAGCAATGTTCTTTGGATTTGACCACTCAGTAAATCCCTTTATGAAGGCAATTTTTGAATCTTTTTTAGAACAGAACAGTTAGATGCACACACAATGTCAGGAGCCATATATGTTTAGTTACTTGGTATTAAGACAGAATTAGCAGTAATGTTCACATACTGTATAAAGTTAATATCCCAAAAGACATATAAACACTGCTGGTGTATCTGTGATTTAATTGAAAGATATAATGATTGAAAGATAATAGCCTAAAATTAGTTCACCTTGCCACAAAACAGATGGAAATTTAAAATTCAGTTTATTGCACTTTTTATTGTCTCTTTCTCAGCTTTTCAGCACTTTTAAAAACCAAGCAAACAATGAGACAGCTATACAGGTGTTTTTAACACACACCTTGAACGAGCAAAACAGGAAGACGGGAATAGGAAGCAGAATGGAGTCCTGATAATCCAAAAGGAGACGGTCAGTGACCTATTACACTCTTAGACACACATAGGACTATGGTGCCAGATGGGAGGTCAAATCCTGTGTTAAGTTTTGGGCCCCACACTACAACAAGGACATTAAAGTGCTGGAGCACATCCAGCAAAAGGCAACAAATCCGGTGAAGGGTTTGGAGCATGAGTCTTATGAGGAGCAACTGAGGCAGCTGGGGTTGTTTAGATTGGATATTAGGAAAGATTTCTTCACAGGAAGGGTTGTTGTGCTTTGGAACAGTGTGCCCAGAGAAAGAGTGGAGTCACCATCCCTGGATGTATTTAAAAGATGAGTTGTGGCTCTTAAGGACATGGTTTAGGAGGTTGGTCTCAAAGATCTTACAGGGTTTTTCCCAACCTAAACTATTCAATGAATCTATGAATTCAAATTAGAATCTTTAATATCCCAGAATAAACTGATATAACACAAAGTACTCTTCCCTGGACAATTTTTGGACTGCAGCACTATATTTAACATGTTACTAAAATGCGAAACAAATGTATTAGGTGTTAAAAAAAACACAACCATGTCATTTAAGCATCTGACTTTTAGTTCTCTTTCCTGTTGCATAAATCACAGATACTATGAAAGCTCTTAATTGCGAAACTGTTGTCGCATATGTGGCCTTTGTAGCCAAGTTGGGAAATTTTATTTCTTAGATTTTTATTGCAGGCTAATAAACTGCAGCAATGCAAAGTCTACAGACTACAATAATGTGAAAAGGGATTTATCAAAGTGTTTTATTAACTTGCATCTGCTCAACAGTGTCATAGGTAATGTGGTCTTTTAAGAATATGTTACTACCATGTTAATTAAAGTAATTTCAGAGTTTTATGTGACCTGAACACATTCAAAATAACTAATGGAAATTGCCCAGGTTTCCTAGTATTGCACTCTAACAGACCTTCAAACTGGCCCCTGTGTTCAGGATGAATGGTAAACTACTCAGCTGTCCACTGCTAAGAGAACATCAGCTGATGATGTTTACACTAGAGACTACTTCTACCCCCTTTCTTCTGCCCCATGAAATCTTAATGATCATAGGACTTCTGAAGTTTATTTAATCCAAGCTCTAGATCAAAGCAGTATCACCAATAATGGATTGATTTAGTCATATTTTTGTCTTGTAGAGAAGACCTCCAGTGATGCAATCTTGTAGTCCACCATGACCCTCAGGGCTCTTCAGGCAGGGAAGCCTCCCAGCCCATGTGGAAGCTGCTTGTTTCCACTTTGCACTTCTCCTTACTAATAACCATGAAGTTTTCTGTCAACGAAATTCTCTGGTTCCTTGAGGGATGACAACTCTACCTTTCAATATGCCAACAGTTTTTCTTCATGAATTTAGCATCAGCAACACTGAATGCAATCAATAATATAATGCTTTTAATATTTAGCTCTACACTGACTATTTAATGAGAATTATCAAAGAAAACAAAACTTTATAGATTACCAAATAAAAATACAGATTTAAGTGTCAGGAATCCAATCCTATTAACAAAACAGTAATCTAGAGCAGCGGAGATGATATTCTGTAGGTTTTAGTACTCTATTTTGTATAAATACTCTATTCTGAATACACAACATTAATTTTTCAAAGTCTTTCTGCTGAAAGTGATAAAGTAGATTTGTCAGATATCTAAACAAATTTTATTTATTTATGATGACTTTATAAAAATAGTCACCAAAATCTAAATTATGCAGAAACAGGAATTTTTTTTTGTTGGTGCCCTGACCAAAACTAAATTTTCATATTGATTTAAGTGAAAATATTTATGTAAATCCTCCTACACATATGTACACACTTTCTATCACTACAAAAATAAAAGTACAATATATGCAAAAGTACAAAAAGACTGTCACTCATGATGTTGATTAAAACCGCTTGAACTTACATTTCTGATGAAATCTCACCAAATATGCAATCCATTTTTTTCAGCTCTTCTCCTTTTTGATTTTTTTCTAAGAAAGTGGTTTTTACTCTACATATTGCATATATATAATCTAATGTATTAATTGAAAGATAATGACTGAAACAGGAAAGCTTTAGTCTTTATTCTAGAATCTGTTTCACAGTCAGAGACTTGATAAAGCTTAACTAGTAAAAATTCAGAAGTCAACAGAGATCAGTTTGTCTATATAAATAAGATAGCCCCAAACATTCATAAGTTATACATACAAATAATATTTTAAGGAATGTATCTACTTACAGGGATGGAAGAGTTTATATAAACGGGCTGACATTTTAGGCAAGATACTTGCTCTGCTGAGATGTGTTTGCAGTTTCACTGTGGAGGCCATGGCTGCCACAAAGAACACAGTCTTGGTCTCCAACCCTGCTTTTGTTCCATGCAAGTGGCATTCTCCTCCTTTGGGAAGGACACTGTGAAAGTCCACTTTGTTAGCACAGTAGCCTGCCTGTGTGGAACAGACTTCAGAATTGGGGACATCCCTGTCAGATTTTCCTATTAAAATATTTTTTTGTTTGCTTACCTAGAATGATATCATTATATCAGTTATCTGAGATACATTTACTAGTAACACTAATAATAGCATACTATATGTAGTGGGTACGTATACTTAGTGTACAATTATTAACTATACAAAATCTTCCCTCTTACCACTGGGTTAAACAGTTTCCCAGCAGAAGTCTCACTGGGGAAGAGAATATATAGCAGACATGGAGAGATGCAGCATTTAAGCATGGAATCTATTTTTCAGACTGTTTTGGAAGGGGAACTGACATTGCAAATCAAATAGTTTTAGACTCCGTGTATACAACAGCTTTAGGGGTTCATTAAAAGACAAAAAGTTCACCATGATTCTTGTTAATCATATAAAAAATTAGGAGGGTAGGGAAAAGCAATCAGATTGTCACAAAGCAAAGGAGGACTCAGATTTTTACTATTAAAGTGATGCCCAAGGAGGACAAACCAGCCCATCCGTAGCTTTGTCATATAACAGAGGCAACTTGCTGCTGTGCTACTCTGGGGAAATGGCCAACAAACCAGATGCCTTCACTGAAAAACAAAACAAAAATATCTTAACAGGGAAAAAGCAGCTTCATACCTCAGTTTCTCTGGCAGTGAAATATTATAATCTCCACAATTATTATTTTAATCCTTGAAAATCTCAGCATTGTAGTACTGGATGCAGGAGTACTTATAGGAGTATTTGTGTTGACATACTGATTTCTACAGGCCTTCAGGGGTTTTACACCCTTTTTAAGGGAGATAAGTGTACCTGTTTTACAGATTTTGCTAAAATGTGCTTCTAAACCAAGAGGTCAGGAATATTAACATACAGCCTAGTTCTATGATACAGGTGTCAATGACAAAAAGTGTTTAACTGAGATACTGGTTCATCCTAAAAGTATTTGCTTATTGTCAAAATTCTTCATGGTGCCTTTAACTGTTTCAAATATTACAGAAAAAGAAAAAAAAACAGCTTATTTTTTTTAAACTCATTTAACTATTTAGTTGTCTCAGTAAGACGTATCTTGGAGTAATAGAAGCATATAAAGTTGAAAAATCTAGTGCGGATAAGAGTCAACTCTATTGGCAAATAATGAAATTCTTTCTAAAGCTAGCACAAACCCTGATTCTTCCTTCCCATGCCTGCCCCCTCCCCCCACTTCAGCTCCCAGCTTATATTTTCCCTGTATTTGTCTATCATTTCTTTCTCTTAAGATTCATGGGAGATTTCTGGGCTTAAACTTTAATATTAGTAATCTTATTAATCTTTTAAACTTTCGCAAGCCTTAAGTGAGAAAACAACATATGGCTCTGCAACAGAGCACCTCTGGAGATTTTATACTCCTCAAACAGCACATAAAATCTTATGTTGTGTTCATTCTTATTCATTGCTTGTCTGTCCATATTTTAACCCTGCAAGTATCAAGGTATCAGTCTAATTCATTATGTTTTATTTGGTACCATCTGCACCTTGCAGATTGTATTAATAGAAAATTAAAATCTCCTTTCACAAGGGCAGTGCATAGGTGTTAACTCAGTAACAGGTCCATTCCTGCAATGAACAGCAAGCTGTGTGACTACTTCTAGCACCAAGGCAGTCACAACTCTTGTCAGGCCAAAAAGCTGCAACTGATACATAACATGGAGTATTCAGTCAGGATTATGGCTCTTGAGGACAAAAATCCTGCAATTATAGTCAGACATATTTTAGAGGCTAATGACCCACACTTGTAATTGTTAAAAAAGGGAGGACCCTTGTTTATATTAGGTGATAAAAGAATGACACTACTGAATGCAGAATCCCACTTAAAAATTATATCAGGAACATTAGGGAGTCATAGTTAAGCATGCATATCACTAAAAGCTAGTGCTTTATCAATTTTTAATAATAAATGGTAACGGTATGTATGTATACTGCATACAAAAGTCATTAAAAGAACATTAAGGCTGGCAAGTCAGACATTTAGAACTTAGGGAATGACAGACTAAATTAGCCCTGTTGTGCATAGGCATTGTGACAGTTTTTTTCAACAACATATAGGAAGTCTGTAGCAGATCCAGGAAGGATTAAAAAAATCTTATTTTGCTTGGTTTCAGCTTAAAGTCTGAGCTATAAATGGCTGTCTTTTCTTTTTCTTTTTTTTT